>WSLM01000465.1:0-16534 GCA_019677335.1 Ceratobasidium sp. UAMH 11750 | reverse complement strand
AGTCAGGTGACCAGTGGCTGCTTACACACACAGGAGGACATGTCATCAAGGTCAAACAGCCACATACTGGATGGCACAGATCACAAAACATTACACTCATTGTATAAGAGTGGTATATATGGTCGTTCATAGCCATGAATACAGTAGCCCACAGTACAAGTACATAGCCAACCTTGAAAAAACATTCTGGGGGTCCGGCTACAGAGCTACATTAGGCTATATTATGCTACGTAGCACTACATAGCCCAATGTAGCTCACATGGGTTTTGCTGATGAATGTGCATGTCGCATTACGTACCAAAACCCGGCTTTCGCGTGGCCAATAATCAATCGGCGGTTCGTGAGAGAATCACCCACGAACCCCAGCGTTGTAACCGTCCCATGAGGCCCTTCGCACGGCTCGGAAATGGTGTCGATAATCTTCCATACACCCTCCGACCCGGACGGAGGTCGAGAGATTATCGATGTTTTGCCCCCATATCCTACCGCTAGCATGTTACGAAGGGGATCCAAGGCGAGCGCAGTGATCGCAGCACCAAATGGCTTTAGTGGGATTGGGCGGATCGAAACTGGGGGCTTGTTCTGTAGAAACTGAAACGTTAGCTTAAAGTATTATACAACGACGTGAAACCGACTAACGGCTGGACTAAACTCAACGGCAAGGAGCCTTCCGTCCGAGCAGCCGGCATAGAGAAGGCTATCGGAATCCCACCGGAGAGCCATAGCGTAGAAACGAGTTTGGAAATCCAATACGCCAATCAACTGGCCCGTCCGGAAATCAAGGAATACCAGGTTGCAGTCGAGCGAAGCAGAGGCGACCCATACGCCACCTGGAGATATAGCAAGTGCGGTAAGGGTGTTCTTTTGGAACCGGGATTTAACGGTCCAAAGGGGTCGAAAGCGCTGAGTGTTTGGTGTGCCATGAGCAGCAGGAGCAGCCGAAGGTGAGGCGGAAGTCACAGACATAGCGAGAAGGGATATGTATGATCGTTGTTAGCGAACAGAGCGATACACGGTCAACGTGTCGAGGGAGGATGTAGGAGAGGGGAGAAGTTGGTCCAGTTTTCTACCCTGCGCACGAGGCTTTTGTGTAGACCGCGGACGAGAACAAAGCTAACGAGGCGTATGACAGACATGGAAAGGGAAGCGCAGACGATTTTCCAGAGTTTTGTCCGGGAACGCTGATCAAAATTAGAGTTCCCCAACATTTGTGCGAGACACAACATATCAGTAGAACAAAATTTGCGTTAGATCAAGCAGGATACAAGCGGATGAGATATCTTGAGAATTAAATAACTGAAAGCCAGACGGTACAGCTCAAATGAAGACAGCCAAGATAAGTAATTGTTTGTCCTATAGCGGAAGCGCTGAGGAGTAGGTCACGTGTACGAACTCCTACACGCGTCAGGAAAAACCCCCGATCGGAATTTACCCGATCGGGGGAAACCGGTGCGGTTACCATCCCTAACACCGGGGGGTTTTCTGTTTCCCCACATTTACCTGCCGAGTAGGTTAATTTTCACCTGTTTACCCCGTCGGCAAAATCGGCTGGTGCTCGTTAGCGCCACCTTTGCTCGTGAACGCAAGCTATCCCGGAATTGCCCTCACGAGCACGTGATATGGTGCTCGTGAGCATTTGCAGGGACTTGAACTCCTCATGAGAGGGGATAACGAGAACTCGCGAGCACCACTCAGGCGCTCATGAGCACTCGGGACCACTAATTGGTATATCGCAAATACTCACGACAGTGAGTGATGAGATAACGAGCGCCAGGAGAATAAGCCAAACTAAGAAAGATGAATAATATTTTTTAACGAGTATGAGTGTACCCAACAACCAACAATCGGTAGAAATACACGAGCACAGGAAAAAAAAAAAAAGCAGGCGTGTGGCACCGGGCTCAAACTACAAGATTAAATAGATTGAGTTTGCGTTTAACCTGGTTGTGGCGGAATGATGAGACAATACGGTACTGGCCTCGAAAACGGTCAACGAACGGAATGAGAATGAAGCAAGCTTTTACGTACTAGTATTACCGACTCTGCCCCCACCAAATCAACCGACAGAATTCGATTATGCCACCTGACTCACGTTTGTGGTATTCGATTGTGAGCCTGGGTGTTGGGCCGTCAAAAGAACAGGAAATAAGTGCATTGACCGATGTACTCACATACGTATTCGATGCGAGGCATCAGTCTGGTGTGAACATGGTTAGCTACAGTGGAGTATCTCGACTTAGAGTTTGGAGGGTTTTCGAGTGGGTTGCAACCCACTCGAATTGTGGTCAACCGCAAGAGGACTGGCCGGTTGTTCCCCTGACAACCAGCCCGACCAGCTATGATCCGATGGCCCCATGACCCAGGCACAGGTTCGTGATTGGGCAGAGGCTCTCTGAGTCACATATTGACAAAGAATGGACCTCGCCAAATTAGTGTGCTTGCCTTCTCCCGTTGCCTGCCATCTTGCTCTGCTGCACCGACCTTCATTCTGCCGCCTCGCTACTGTACTTGCTGCTATTGCTCTCGAATGCAAGACTGGACCTGCTGGCCCAACAACTAGCGCTTATATCAACTCCGCCACGAGACCGCGAGTGAGTTGGGTTGCCCCGATTGCCGCTAAAGACGGTGTACCCTTCAGCCACGACAAAAGCACACCATGCCCAGTATCCTTGGCTGCTGCCCGAACCTGTGCTGCCAACAATGTGAGTATTCATTTTTTGCACCACGAGGTCCAGGTGCCGACTACCACTTTGCTGTTGCCGAGTCACGTTCATGTAGGTTTCATACCCGTACACAACTGGACAATGATCACAAGTACAATGTGAGTAAAGAAATCTGTTTGGATGCTACAATGTACTAATCAAAATACCGTTTACTTCTGGTTGAGCCGTTATACCTGTTGAGCACCACCACGGCTCCTGTATCTCCGAGCTGCATGGATCATTCAGGTGGGTATGCAAACAGGTCAGTATGCTATTGTCTGCCCCGGTGAGTGCCCCTGGCACTTGCATGTAGTTTTATGTCTCGATGATCTACCATGTACAATATTGTTGTAATAAATGCGCATATTTATTGTTCACACTCGTATGCACGATAGTGGTACCCGCCCATGCTCGTATGCGCCAGCGCCAGCGCTCTTTCACACTCATGTGCGCCAGCACTGTGCTCGTTTGTGCTCGTGAGCGCTGGCCTTGAGCTCCGGAGTTTCGGGATCACGAGACTGGGTCTCGCTGGCGCTAGCTATTGGGGGGCAGCGCTCGTGGTGCTCGTGGTCTCGTGATTGCTCGTGAAGTCTTCCGAGCGCGGGCGGATTTCGTCGAGCCCTCTAGCCGTGCTATTGCAGTGGCAGCGGTAAATTTACTGCCGGGGGGTGAGAATAAGGGCAAATCGCCCGTTGTGGGCGGTGAATTAAGTATGATGCAATATGCACCGAAGTTTTTCACGAGCAATTATGCCACGCTAATCCATGCTGCTGTACTGCTCTCAGTTCTCAGCTCACATGTTTCGTTACGCACAATGCACGACAAAAAAAATACTATTCTATGTGGTGTTACATCCCAAGCAGCAAAACTGGCAGGTACAACATTGGTAAACACCTAGGCAGGGTCGCTGCGTCTAACGAGCGGGGGATGTGGTGCAGTCAGTGGAATCGTGGGAGGCGTAGCGGCCGCATAATCTTGTCCGCGGTCATGGCCATGGTAGTCGTACGCGAGGTGGTGATGATAGCAGGGCAAGGCGCCGTATTCATCGCGGCCGAATCGTCGCTGTGGTGGCTGCGCCGGCGATGGCATGTGCGGTGGGCCCTGACATGGAGATATGATGTTAGCAAAGCAGTGCGAGAACGAAGGACGAGGCCGCAGCGTGTGCAAGGGTAAGGGCAGAGGCGACACGCAAATTAGCAGGGGCGAAACCATGTAGTAGAGTTTGTGGCAGAGGTGGGAGTGTTGTCCTCGCTTGGCAAGTCACCCGGGTTAGCGATACCCAGGATGCTGATGATACGATACCGTCCGCGCACCAAGCAGACCCTCGACTGCAGCCACGGTGGCGAGAGGTCGCTTGACGTCATGCTGAGCCAGTGTGACAGAGGGCGGGCTCTGACGGCGAAAAACGAGAGTTGAACTGGGAGCAGCGGCAGTTGTTGGTGGGAGCGTCAGCACCTCGGGAAAGGAGCTTCAGCGAGCCCTTGTCGTTGCCAAAATGTCGACAGTCGAAGAGGCACCGCCAATAACCAGACCGCCGACTTGTATACAGCCGATGGCAAAGCTGGAGCGCACTTAGGGTTGGCGAGAGTTAGCACATACACATAATTGAACAACAATACCGACGTACCGTCAAAGAAGGTGCGGCGAATGTGAGTGATAGGCGAGAATATGGGGCCTGGCACCCGACTCGGACTTCTTCGCCGACAGGCAGAACAGGCGACACTGCGACTTTGTTTTGTCGTGGACGCAGGTTCGAGTGGGGGCAGCGTCGGTAGTGGAAAAGTCGCCTTGTTGCCGAGCGAGCTGCTGGAATATTCGCTGGGCCTGACGATGGGGACCCCGCGGCCGTGGTGCTGGCAAGTCGAGGATGGCGACGGCAGACAGACGGCAGACAGGCGAGACGAGACGAGACGAGAAAGATGGTTGAGGCCAGTTGCGGAGTTAGCGAAACACCGGCCTGGCAACTACTCCGATCCTGATCGGAAGCGGGCGCTTATGAGTATATATCTGCCACTTTTCACGGCTCAGGCTCCTCCACCGCGAATCTCCCTTCATGGCCACGGTGAGCACGATATCTACTGTGACCCCCGTTTGTCTATAGGGTAACTAGTGCTGATACTGCTGGTATCCGCTACTACAACAGCCTTAACCCTGATCAACCTCACCTTGTGTGGCCTCCACCCCCAACTGTCGCGACAACTCCAATGGCTGTGACAGCGAACAGGATCACGGTCATCGCACTCTCATTCTATCCTCACGACACTTCTACCTGCACGCTACCACACTCTCTGCCCGTGTACGTGGCTGCGTTTTTCTCTCTCGGTATGGTTACTTTTTTCCGCTCATTGTCCGTTCACCCATTTGCAATCCTGTGTCCGCTCCGCCTGCGTGCCAGTGTCCTATTTTGCTGGCAGCCAACAACAATGGCCCCGCTCTGTGCCGTACCACCCGCACTGACACCGAGGTGCGTTCCCTGATGCTGAATCAACCTTGACGCTAATGCACTGTCCCAGCCGGCGTCCTAGATCGAGCATGCGAGGTCGGCAACCCCACTCGACCAGTTTGTTTGCATCTGCCACACCCATTCTCTCACCTCGAAATATAGGTGCCTCAGATACCCTTGTTAGTTGCATGCCCAGTATTGTGTATTATACACAGTGAATATATGTCTTTCCATCCCATTGATGACAATATAAATATGGGGTTTTGGGCTGAAACAGCAAATCCGCTGTTCTTGGCCTATGTAGTGTGTAAATTTACCTCCCATGACACAAATAGTATATAGTTTGCCTAGTAGGAGGGTAAATTAGGTGTTATTGACATACCTAGGGGGTAAATTCAGCATATATGAGGGAAAATCACAAGTTATATAAAGGGGGGGTTGGCAAAAAAGGTAAATGGGTATATAATAGAAAATTTCAGTAAATTTGCTTCAGTGGTTTTTCCTGACGCGCTTCCCCTTGACTAGATCTCTGCCTCATAGGACAGCTTTCATGTTCTCTCCTACTATACGTTCTGTGTGCGAAAAGATGCTCGAACAGGTTCTGGAACTTCAGTCACCTACTCAGCAACATAACGATGGGCTTGAGATCTCTGACCCATCGACGCTTACTGGGGACGAGGAAGACATTTTCTATGAGCTACAGGAGCTGGAAGAAATTTACGATATCTACTTCTCGGCACCATTTAAACCAAGCGCAGTCACGTTTATACCTAGCGAGTCATCTAGTCTTTCAAGTACCAGCGATCACCAGTCCATTCTTTCCATGCTATCCCCGGGCGACCCAGAAACGCAACATGTTACATACCGGCTCCGTGGGCTGCAAAGTATTCTCCCCCAACTTCATTCTGTTGAATGCTCCCACGCTGGTCTGTTAGCCCAGCGCGATGACTTAATTGCTGTAACAAATTTCGAGATTACCCGGATGTTCTCGGACTTGTGGAGGGAGCGTGAGCTACAAACCTCAACTTCCGCTAGCGTATCAACGCAGGGGATCAGAAAGGTTGTTGCAGGTATGCAATACTAATTCGTTGGATCTACGTATTTAAAAGTTACAACCCCTATGTAGGAGACAAATTGATTAATCCTTATTCATCTCCTCTCGTTACTTCCACCATTATCTTAACCGCTGTGATTCACGCCATCATGGGGGTAGCTCGGAACCATTGCAACTTCATTCTCTCCTCTCTTCGCGCCCTTATTGCCATGACTTCTAAACGACTGGAAGGCGGTATTGCTAGTCATATTCAGCAGCAGCTAAACAAAATTCCCACAACCTTGCCAACCGCACTCCATCACCTGAACCTAGCGCCAAAGTTCGACATGTATGCGTGCTGCCCGGAATGCTTGACGTTATATTCCCTAGCTAATAAAGAACGCACGTCGACGCCGGCTGTCTGTAATGCTCAAAACCTAGAAGGCAACGAATGTGGGGCTGCACTTGGGAAAATGTATCACAGGGGTGCTCGAGTCTGGCACAAACCGATCAGTCGATACAGCCATATGTGATTTGAGACCTGGATTAGCGAACTCCTTCAACGCCCCGGTGTAGAAGATCTGTTGGAATCCGCTTGTCCAAATCCTTGCCCTGGAACTAGTGCTACGGATGTTTGGGATGCTCCATATATGCGAGACTTTCTCAAATCCGCCGATCCCACTTTTATGAATCCTCCTGCTGGAGATCTCTCGCTTGTTATGATGCTACACTTTGATTTTTTCAATCCGTTCACTAATAAAACCTCTGGGAAAGTGCGAAGTGTCGGGTGCTTCTTTATGGTTTGTCTCAACCTTCCTCCTGACGTTCGATACAACGCTTCGAATGCATACCTAGTGTCTATGGTCCCTGGTCCGAAGGAAGTCAAAGCTGAGCATCTTCACTCGTTTATCAAGCCCATCGTAGACGATATACTCGAGATATTCTCTCCGGGAATCTGGGTGTCAAAAACGCATAAATATCCGCGCGGTCGCAGGGTTCGTGGAGCTATCGGCATCGAGAGTATGGATATTCCTGCTGCTCGTGGTGCCGGAGGATTCGCCGCGCATGGGCATACCTGCCTCTGCCACCTATGTAACGCAAAACGCAGTGCTATTGATCGCCCTAGCCTTCAAACGTTTCAGCCACGTAACATGGTGGCTCATCGTCAGATCGTAGACCTTTGGCTGAGTGCTTCTTCCTTGGCTGATCGTCAACGAGTGTTTGACGAGTACGGGATCCGATACATTGATTGGCTGAGGTTCCCGTGGTGGAACCCATTCGAGAGCATTGTTGTTGGGCCGATGCACTGGACAAAGAATGTCCTGGATAAACACCTGCGAAAGAACATGAACTGGAGTTGGGATTTGCCTGCTGGCATCCCGGACAATCAGCCGAATCGCATCGACCCAATAACCACACTAGAGTACGACTGGGGCACATGTGCACTATTTTCCTTAAGCCAAGAAGACTTCAAGAAAGCTAAACTCATGGCGCCGCTGGTGCGCTACCTCTGCCGGCAACGTAAGATATTTGAGGTGGGGCTTAATTGTGAACGTCTCATAGATGACCTCAACAATTGGGTAAGTAGGTTGGGATAGCAGCACCTAAGCATATATACTGACCTCGCCCTCCAGCGTAAGGTCCATGGACTTCTTTCCGAGGATGGTAACACCACCAACCATGCGCTTCAGCTGTGCGACCAACACTTCCCAGGACTCTCAGTCACGGCCGCAAAATCTCATTTTTATATCACCCGGCCTTCAGCTACGATCTCTTCAGTCATGCGAGAATGCAGCAAAAACGACCTTGTGGATCTATGCCAAAAGTTGGATTTACCTGACTCAGGCCCGAAAGCAGAATTGGTGCCACGTCTCCTGGCCCATTATGTATGTATATCTTTACATCCTGATTCGTCATACTCATCACATATGCTCGGCAGGAGAGTGTTCGAATACCTAACATGCCTGACATAAGCCTCTCCGGAAAGAAGGCAACGACGTATTCCTTCCTAGGAAAGGAGGTTTTGGCCGAAGTCAAGGCGGATATGATGCGAACTCTTCTACCGAGCTGGCTAAAAACTCCTCCGTTAAATTTTGCTACTGCCAGCCACGGAAAGCTTCAGGCCGAAGAATTCAAAAGTCTAGCCTTGGTGTCTTTTACTATCACACTTGTTCGACTCTGGGGGCAACCAAACGTGGCGCTCGACTTCTGCAACCGTTTGGAAAACTTTTTGCACTTGATGATCTCGGTTCGCGTTCTAGCCTTCCAATCAATAACCGAGTTAGACATCATTGCCTTTGAGTTGCACTACATGCGATACATGGAACGACTCAAGATACTCTACCCGTCATGCACCATTGTTCCTGTGCACCACCTCGGACTTCATATACCACAGTTTCTACGCTCTCTCGGACCTAGTACTCACTATAGTGAAAGTACCTGCGAGCAGTTCATAGGGATGTTCCAAAATATATCGACCAATTTCAAGTTTGGTATGTACCTGAGTCATCTTTATACTTTACGTCGCCAGAACCAACCCATTTTGCAGGCGATCTGGAGCTGACTCTTCATCGAGAGTTCGTAATGGCATCTCGTTTGAAGGGCATAATCGAGCAACCTAGCGTCACCGAATCACTGGAGGAGTTCGGACATGTGGTCGAAGACTTTCTGCGACAGCATATTCCTAGTCAATCTGGGTATATCTGGGAAACGGCCCGCAGCCGTGAGGTAATATCTGAACCCAACCCCCTTTATCGTTTGCTCTTAGCCTGGTCGGCCGCTCGTGGTGCTCCTGCATGCTCAAAGAGCATATTTTCCTGCACAAGTATTCGTCTCGGGAACATAGTGTATGCGCCTTATATGGCTTCGATCGGCAACAGCTGCGTCATGTTCACACCAGATGCAAACAAACAGCCAATACCAGGACGGATCGAGAACATATTGGAGGACCCAGGGATCCAGGGCTTAACCAACAAACCTCGCATTATCCTAGTCATCCGTGCATTCTGTCCCCTCAGCCCTTGCAATTCTCTATGCGACCCATACTTAAACAATCCTATTATTGGTCGATCAGGAGCACAGCTTGCACAACTGTTCTACAATGTGTCTAGCGACAGTCTCCATCTAGTCGAACCAGGCGACATAATATCTCATGTCGCAGTATGCCAGTATGTCGACCCCGGAACTCCGGATCAACAGCTCTCTCAAGATTGCATCGTTGTTTTATCACTTGACCTGGTGAGTTACGTATTAATATCGTCAAGATACACCATCTGATTAAACGTAGAAACATGCGCGGTACAATTAGAGCCTACCACCAAGACGTAGAGGACAGAGACGGTTTGTATATAGTCCAAATTGTTCCAGCAGTTTATATACTAGTTCGCCGATTAACGTGTGAATTTCCAAGGCGTAGATGTACAAAGTACTAGCGACAGTAGTAAACTTAGAGGTATGCGCGGTACAAGTAGAACCTCCTAAGTTGTATTTACACAGAGAAGCAACAAGTTCACACGCCGCACAGCAGCCCATCAATCAGATCTGCGAATTCATCCGCACATTCGGTAAGGACCCCCACAATCGTTCCGCCGGCATGAAGAAACTACATTGAACCACGGAAATGGACTTTAGATATATGATTAATGGTGATGACATCCACTTACGATAACAGTGAGCGCTACGATAAGGCGGAGAAGGATATCAAATGACTGAGGGTGCTGGGTCACCGATACGTTAGTATATGAGATTCCTAAGACAAAGCCACCACTTACCGTAATGCAAAAGCCAGCAACCACAAACCAGAAGAAGGTAACAAGCGCTCTCTTGATCAAATTGAAAAGCCACTTGATCCAAGCCATCGGTCCAGCCTTGTTCACGACATCGTTTGTGGGCGCGTCCAAAGGAATGAGTTGAAACTTGATACGGACCTCTCGCTCGTTAGTTGGAACGTGGGTAGGGACATTGGTAGCGTTGACAGATGCGGCGCGGGCAGACGAGACACGGAACTCGCGAGAGGGTCGAGTGTAGGGTACGAGCTTCATGTTCGAGGGAGTGGCGCTAAGCTCTGGAGTCGGATTTGACATTTCGGTTTCGATGGACAAGTTTGTAGCGCTAAGAGGTAGAGGACAGAGACGTTCGTCGGTTCGTGCATCTATAGTCCAAATTTTTCCAGCAGTTTATATACTAGTTTGTCGTTTAACGCGTGAGTCCCTGAGGCATATACGCACAAAGTGCCAGCGACAGAAGGTGGCTTGGATGCGTATGGAGCATGCCGATGGTGCACGCCGATGGTTTGTGATCACGTGTCATTCAGCCTCTGTTCCCCTTGTTGGCCGCAACGCTCCTAACTGCATCTCTCTGCATCTCTCTGCAACTGCACGCCACTGCGGGCAGATTACTTCAGCTGGATGCAAATTAACGCACCTTGCATTTGATGGGATTTCTCCGCAATCGCCTGCAACCGTTAGGATCGATTAGGATGTCCCTTCATCCCAGCTCAAGTTCACGCATTTGCTCTGAGGGCTTTCACGCATTTGCTCTGAGGGCTTTTACCATCACGCACCGTACGGTAACCAGGCGCAAATATCATCTTCGACATGCATCAGCACGGAGCTTCACTCCAATTGACGCACTTGATCTTGAGGAAGCCCTCTGCCTCCAACTTGTCCAAACGCTCCCCCGTAACTCTCCAGTAGTGATATCTTGCGGTCTTTGTTTTGCCTTTCTTTCTCCTGGCGACCTTGGTCCGACCATCAGTCCAAACCGGATCGTCTAGAGAGCTAGCTTGCGCATAAATACTTCGGTAAGTGTTGTTTTACCTTTGCGTCTTCGTTATTATCCTTAACTCCTCTAATATTGCTTGTCACTTGTATTCTATGGTGCGTCACAACGGAAGCCCCGCCCGCCAGTCTCCTCGACGTTCTCCTCGACGCTCCTCTCGTCCGCTTTCACCTGCGCCACAGCCTCCTCGACAACCTGCGGCTCCCGCTCTCGAAGTTCGTCCTCTACCTCCCGCGCAGTAAGTATTGTGTTTTTCTTTGCCACAATTTTTTTGACTATGTGCTGATGCTGAAACGTTCGGCATAGGCCTCAAGGGCAGCAAGTTGAACGACCAGTTGAAGCGTACAACAATTCATCTCCTCGTAAGGTTAACACCACGTAAGTTCTTTCAAGGGTGCTTCTATAATAGGCTAACAATTCGATTTAGACATGCGCAGTGCGGGCCGCTTTATTTTCGAACTGTTCCGGAACAGTTCAGTCCGTTCGTTAATCCCTTCGTCAACGATGCAATCTGGTCATTCACGCCACGCAGTGGTGTTGCTCGTACGTCTACACTGGGTCGTAAGGTCGGCGATATTCATTGGTCGTACGCGGGTGGAGGAAGGGATGCAACCTTCTATGTTTGCATTGCTTCTCTGAACCGGCTGAAGTGGGTCACGGTCGAACGAGGCTATCCTCACCCACTTTACCCAACGCATGTACTGTACCAGCGCGAAAAGACTGCCCCCCGTTGGATTCTGGCTCGAACCTTTCGTGCTTACGTTCGCATGTATGGCGTATGAGCAGTGCTTTTTTGTTTGTTACTTATATTTGTATGTTTCCGTTGACGGTGTGCAAATAGCTGGATATGTGACAAATTATGACATGACTGGACTAGCACGTGAGCTTGAGCCCTCGACTAGTGGACCCCGCAAGGTGCAACCATCACTCGACCATTCTGCGACTGTCCTTCCTCAATGTCTAACGCCCCAATCAAATATTCTTTATGCTATGGGTCTCTACGCCACTCAGCCGGAGCATTATCGAACAAAGCCCCACTTGAGCCCGTCGGCTACAAAAGCCCCATCTAAGCCTCATGGATGAACTTATAATCTGCTTAGGGGCCTGGGCTTGCACCGTTCGTATCTCCTCAAACCTCATCGTGTTGCGGGTCAACAAGCATCTCGTCTTGGTATTCTATCGCTCTTATATATTGACTAATCCTTCCTTGACTTCCAGCTATGGCTATGACAGGCCACAACCTTCAGGTGAGTCCCGTTTTGATACGCTGTCGGTAGTCTATCAACTCATGCTTGTATACAAGCATGATGGCGATTCTCATATGGCCGACCAATCGTTAAACCCCCATGTACGCAAGCGATTCTACGCTCTGGATATAACTAATTATCATAGGCTCAGACTTCGAGCCATGTACAACCCCCCGTTCGTCCTGCCGGTCAGGACCCGCATATCGTTACGCCCCCTGCTCCACCGCATCTCCCGCAAGGGCCTCTGCCTGGCTCGGGGAACATGTCCTTCGAAGAACATATTGCCCAACACGCGTCAACCCACCAGCCTTTCGCCCCATCCACGCCGCCATTCGTTGTACCACCGGTCGAGTCGGTCCCTCCAGCCCCATCTATTCAATGGCAGCCCGACCCGCCTCTACAACCTTTGCATAGCCAGGCTGTTCTGCCGCGCCAAGCGCAACCTCCAAAGAGTAACTGTAATCCACCTCAAGCTCAGAGGTTTTCAGCACCTGCGATCAAAGGGCCCATGCCTGCGCGTTCTCGAGAGGCCGAGGACAACGATGGCGAGTCCGGTCGTGCTGTGAGTACTTTAACTTTATTTATTTATTTTGCCAGCGCGGAGCATGATCTATTCTCTCAGAGAAAGCGTCTACGTGGCGACCAATTTAAACCCGTAAACGATCCTGCTCCAATCGCGCAATCGTCTGTTCCAGCAAGCACCAGCATGGTAATATTCATTTATTTATTCATTTTGCCTGCTTGGGCGTATCTGCTGAAACCTTCTCAACAGGCTAACGCAAATGCAGCCTTAGTTGAAGCGGCGCGTCAGCTAGCTCAACCAAGAGATCCCGTCAATGGTGCTTCGGGTGGCCCCGCGAACACCCAGCAATCCAACGCGGGCACGGCCAATCACGACGATTTAGAGGGGGTCTGCCAACCGGAAAAGGACGAGATAATGCGAAATCTGTATGAGGGCAACATCGAGGATGAAAACAGCCCAGACATGGTAAGTTAACTTAGTTCTACGACTTGAGTGGACCACTGAATCAGGCAAAACCAGCAGCAAATGTATCGCCTTGTTGAAAAGGTATTCTTGAAGCAAGATGCGATACTACGTGGTCTTCGTCAGCCGCGTTCCACTCCTAACGGCGGAAACGGCTCATCACAGCCTGGAGTTGGGTCATCTCAACCTGGGAGCGGGTCGTCAGGTCCAAGCGGCGGCCGGCCCCCCCGCACTTCCCCTCACCAACCGCCTAAAAAGGTTAACTGGGACCAAACCATCCCATCCACTGAGCCAGCTGGTCGCCAACCTCGTCTTGCCCGGAGGATATTAATTCAGGTAAGATTTTATATTTAACCTTGTGCCGTCGTTTGATTACCTAACAACAACCGTGTTTACATATACAGAAAGAGATACGTTTGCTCATAATGCATCTCCTCAAACTGAAAACATACAAGCCACCTTTCCCACCTGCACCCGTCGATGCTCGTTTTCCAACCACAGATACCTTCGGAATTCGATGGGACGAGAAAGAACGATCGATATTCAATATGCTCGCGGTTAATGTAGTTGTGGAGGAGATTTGCCGCGCCTGGCAGCATGACCGGCTCACGCCATCCGAAAAAGAAGAGATGCCGGACATGGTTCGGGAGCACATTCGATATCTATGCCGAATCCATAATAACGCTCTCAAGCCCGATGCACTGACACTCAAGAAAGTGCAACTGAAGAGTGCAAGCGCTTCGTCTCGAAGGCAAACGGTAAGCTAATCTAGTTCTTGGGTGTTTGTATGTTGACAGTATGTTGACATTCGATACCTTTCAAGCTTTACGAAAGTCGTTTAAAGGTTCTTGATCGGTTCCCCGATGCTCTTACGAAACACTGCAACCTTATTATTCGGCTCGGCCTTCAGGGCACCAGCTCCGATGAAGAGGATCCCACTCAACAGAAGGTGTACCTAATCAAACGACACAAGGAGCTCTCCTCTAGGGTACAGGTTTTGAAGAGGTGTGTGCAAGGGCCAAATGTGTCGATATACAAACTAACTTAGTTGTCGTTAGTAAACTTGATCTCGTTTACAACTTATGGTTCAAAGGTCCGGGCTCTCGAGGGAGTCAGATGCACGTTCGCGTCCCTTCCAACAAGGTCAGCGAGCGCCCAATCAAGGTGGAAGGCCTCCCAATAACGTGCCTCAACCGTGCGTGGCTCCGTTCATTGAGTGCCCCGGAGCGCGAGTTCTATCAATTTGAGGGGCATCTGTACGATTACAGCTTCCCGGACGAGCTGTTGAACCGCAACGTGGGTCGTACACCAAATTCAATTGTTTTGAGCGAAGACGAGGCAGCCTGAGCATCAAGATATTGTTGGGGAGACAACGTAGACAGCTGTTCTGTAATGATATGCAGAATTTAATCTTATCATGTAACTGGCCCCTTAGGTTTCAATGAGTGCTCGCTTGACAATGTCTATCATTAAGCTATTAAGCCCCTGGCATCTAGCGCTCTGCGCGTTGATGCTCTAGCTTATGTAATATCCCTTATGTGGCTCTTAATCAACCACCATCTCTTCATCTTTGTTTGAGCACTGGCGCTCACAATGGCTACGAGGCTTAATACGACCTCTCTTACCAAGAGATTCCTTGCCCGACTTCCACCTACCACAACAACTAGACGTCTGGCAGCTACCTCCGTTTAATTTTTTTTGTTTGCTTACTTGCGCACCGCACTATGTTCGACGATATCACAAGCTACCTCGATGCGTCTCTAAATCAGCCGGACATGTCATCCGATGCGTTTGGAATGGACTGGTCGTTGGACGCAAGCGTTACAGTCCCATTGGATCCCAGCTCCGCCCCACCAAACTCAACGACGCTTGCCGAGCCGAACTTTATGTTCCCTGGGCTAGACTCAGCAACCTCGCTGAATTGGATGTCTGAGCCGTCTCAATCTTTTGGGTTCGTTGTTTCAGTTTCATAAAATGGTTCGTTGTTTTGTTGTTGACATATTGTTTGTATTATAGACCATTGTACGATACCTCTTATTACTCAGCCCCATTGCCGTTATCCTTGCCAGTGACCGAGAATTATCCTGCACCGACTCCATCTCCGGCTCTGGGTTTTATCTCGGCCAATGAAATAGCGGCCTCCTCCGTTCCATCAAACATCTCGGCTTACGCCTCACCGGCTCCATCTCATAACTCGACCTATTCTTCAGTTTACGCTTCACCGGCTCCATCTCATATCTCGGCCTATTCTTCGCCGGCTACTTCCTACGACCTACCAACTCCATCCTTGGCTTCCTCGACTCACTCCTATGCTTCACCATATGCGTCGCCATCCCATGCCGCGCTGGTTTATAATCTGCCAAATAAACCGGCTCCGTTCCATCCGGGCCCGTCTTTGGGTCCCAATCGTGCCACTCGTATCAAACCGCGCGCACCGTCCAAGCCTTACCTCAGGCTTCCACCCACACCGGCAAAAACACACACTAGGTATGGTTTCATAAGCTTCCCCGCAACCACACCTTTAACCTTTATCCATTCAGGTCTTCCCTATGCCCATGAACCGATCCGAGCTATGACTGGTCCGCCCTTATATCGCCTACTCCTTGGTCATCCAGCCGGACGATAGGTAGTAACTCTATGCAAATTGGATGGGCAGAGGGGACCCCTGCAAGCCCAGCGGGTCACCTATCGTCCGATCACGCGGCACAGGCGGCGCAGGCGGCACAGATGGTGCAGACAACAGCCCATCCCACAGTCAATTCAACCTTCTCCTCCCCAGCTCCTTCCCTACATGAGCTTCAGGCGTTAACACCCTCAGCTGCTAGCGAAGTGCCTGCTGCGGGCTCTCCCGTCCCGTCATTGTCGTATCTGCAAGTTGAATCATCACCTGTGGCCCGATCTCCATCACCTTCGTCGTACGGCTTTGATACGGATGGCACTGGGGTTTCTTCCACAATCCTTGCTACACCGACTGGGCCGATATTTCCGGCGCTTACCTCAAACACTCCATCGGCGCCTCCACCTGCCCTCGTTCCCGTGCTGCCACAACTAGCATCTGCACTGAGAGAAGTGTTAGCACCCCCCACCTCCACGGCTACGGTCACCCCTGTCATGACCCTCTCAGGGAAGACCTATATTTTTCCCTTTTTTATGGTATTTTCCTTGAGAACTACGAATCACTCCTAAAATCACGTGACCTAATCACATGACCTCGGCGCTTACGACATTGCTTACGCAAGTGGGGGCTGCAACATCTCTCTCTAGGATTGCAGCCCCCAGCCCCCACTAATCACGTGACCCGATCACATGACCTCGGCGCTTACGACATTGCTTACGCAAGTGGGG
>WSLM01000464.1:0-16557 GCA_019677335.1 Ceratobasidium sp. UAMH 11750 | reverse complement strand
GACATGACTGACACGATATTACACTCTCTGGGAAGCTATTCTGACGCATGATAATAGTAACTGACCTGAAACAGGTGACATGGGGACCACCTCGTGCACAAGGGGCACACCACCTTGGGAGAAGAAGAGTGTGATTTCCATGAAGATCCGCTCGACAAATGGTTAGCTAGATAACGTACAAGTCAAATAAAAGGCAAATACCACTAGTACGTGAACGATTTGATCAAGGAGAGACCACTGATAATCATTCAGGCCGACATCTTGAAGTTCATTAGATTCATCGCTAGTAAGCATATCAATGCACAATCGGAGGTTCTTTTGACTCTGCAAACAGTCAAATTCGGAGCTCCAGCGGGTAACTACACGTCAGGCCAGGGCACGTTGGTCGATTGGCAGGGTTGACAAGAAACTATCAACTAAAGAGTCAAACTTGTGCTTGAGCTCGGGCTTCTCATGAACCATCTTTGAAAATTTTGATGCCTAGTAACATACCATACCGTATATTAAAGTGTGAGTATGTGGTTGGTATACCGTAGGCACAATAAAATATGCCGTCAATGTTTGAAAATGAGTAAGTAATGACTATCTGCCTCAAAGATGGGGCGTATACAAGGCAACTCGCCTTCATTACTAGGTTTATCACATGAGCAGCGCAATGAACATGACTGCGAGGACCTGCAAACCCTGGAACCAAGTTTGGAAGGCACCTGGTAAGCGTGTCGTTATTGCTTGCGTTGTCCATGCAGATGGCCAAAAGCTATAAATATAGCTCGGTCAGTGTCTTGGCTAATAACGTGGTCGCATTGTAGCTTACCTTATCCCTCAAACCATATCTTTGAAGGCCTACCGCTGTCTTCTAAGCAAGGTATTCACTAGTATGTCGCTTTTCAAGACTGAAAGACTGGATTAACGTGACATATATGCGCATGAATATATGCGTTTACCGCATCATTTCTAGCATATCACGTCAGATTTGGTCTTCGGAATGCCAATGGACCACCAATTCTAGGTATTCCATTGCAGTTGGCGAAGTCCAGCCATCTATTGCAAGGTGGATTGTCTTGATGCTCTGTTAATGAACGTATCAGTTTACTCCAGTCGCCTGTGAGATATCACCACTCACAGTAAAGTAGGAGCGAACTTTCTCAGCTTGTTTCTCGTATATGTACTGTGTTTTACGGGAAACCGTAGTGCCATCTGGCATCCTGGTACCTGGGCGAAGGAGCTGAACATGACGACGAACAAGGCCACGAAGGACTCCAGCGAAAGGAAGGTAATGGTAAGTACACATCATGACAATAATCGCCATGTGCATAGCGTAAGAGAGTGGGGAGGTAGTGGGTTGGGCTATGGACCATTAGGCTGACAATTTCGACGCTGACAAGCCTAGGCGGTCGTCTTCAGGTTGCTCGTACCCTGACGAGTCTCAGCGCGCCAGCGGTACTAAACTAGATGTCGAGATGAGTCCAATTTGCAAGTGAGGGCAAATTCCATATAATCAAAGGCTTCGCCACCCCCAGTGGTACTCGGACGCATATCCCGGATGAGAGACACGCCGTAGTGGTCGTACACGTCGGACCAGCTTCGTGTATTATGGGCCTCTGATGTTAACATGTTAGGATCGGGTTAAAAATGCAGTTGGACAACATGATACGTACTGCAGATCTCCTCGTTCGACAAGTTCGAACGGCTAAGTGGGACAGAGAATACGCCGCTGTTACTTGCCATTGCGGCCAAGATGCGGTCGAAGGCCGGTCAATACTAACGCTATCAATTGTGTTTGATAATTGAGACGAAACTTACGGGTATTTTCAGCTCAACTGCTTAAACATCTGTACGTATGGTCACCCACGCCAGTTCGCAGCGGATGTTGATTACAAATATCTGTTACCTGGGCACTAGCCGAACACAGCCATCTGTCTTGAAGGTTCGTGCGCATCAACCGCGTGTATCTTCCATCCACGCCAGACTCTAAGAGGCGTGTCAAGGATCTGGGCCAGCTCCTCGGTCACTTCAAGCTCGTCGTGGTCCTCGTCAGAGGTGCTCATAGTACTATATACACATAATAGAATAAATAAACGAGCATAGGAGAGCTGCACGGCAGCCTAGAGCCTCGAGCCACAGCGAGAAAGTCGGTCGACGAGCCACAGAGATAGGACCCTTAGCTGGGCGCTTGGCGTTTTCCTATGTGCGAAGGCCCTTTTGCTCGTGGATTTTCGACCTTGAAACGTTCGTATTTCACCTCGCAAATAGTACCAATCGAAAGAGCGACATCAAAAGTATAATTCTTATATTGTTCCTGTACGTACACGACAATCTGGACGGCGACTACCGGGGGGCCACAATCAAGTGGCTTACACACGGCGTCAAAGCACCACGGAAATACAGCCAAATGTGAGTCATCATTTCGAGCACATTCTACGTGCAAGTGCGAAGTATGTGGCGAATGGGTAGAGATGGATCAATATCCACGATTTCGATTGCATATTTACAATCTCAAAATCCGCCCCGAAGTCCAGTGCAGTATCAGACCTATGGCAGACCTATGGATCAATTATCCGGGGTCCTGTTATGGCAATACCGACCAGGGTCCCTCTGACAATCGAATGACCTCATGATCGGTTCCTGACAGATGCATCGATCACGGGGAAGCGGGGACCCTGATGCGTCTATTCAGTCATTTGAAATGGACGTGTTCGCGGGTTTTCTTCACCACCATCCATTTTTTACACCTTGACCGTGCCTACCAGAGCCCTCAACACTATGTGGGCGCTATTGCTCTTCAAAAAAAAACGTTTTACTGACTGGAGCTTCAGGTTCGCCCAATCTTCGATCATCAAGTCGCGAATGGGTAGACGTACCCTCGCAATCGAGTTGGTCGTGGGCTGGCTAGTTGAATACGGTCATGTCAGCAGCAACCTAGAGGGGCTTCTACGCCGTGAGTCGTCTTTTGTTCCCTCGCGTTCGGATGATAAATGTCTTTTACGTACTACGGGTTTAGTCCTCGTTGCATTCCCTCTCCCCTCGCTTGACCACATCTGGTCGAAGGCGTTAGTGCCACTAAAGCGTTACACTCCAGCGGCTGACTCGATCGCGAGGTTCCAAGCCTTTCAAGCCCGCTGGCAGCTCGCGCTGGAGAAAACGTTCCTTTCACTCGCCGTGCGAGTCCTGTTCGAACGCGTGCTCTGCACCGATCCCGATTTAGGGTGGGGCACACAGTCGTACGACCGCTCTGGGAGCTGGGAGCTCCGAGGATGGAGCGCTTTGCTCGCTTGCTGGAGAAAAGTAGGTCTACCGGTCCTAGGCAGAGATATTGACTCGTGGGGACGGGACTTATCCTGGATATTCTGGAGTATGAAGCAACAGGGTCTTTTTGGAGATGATTGTGTCGACCCAGATATGTGACTGCACAGCGGGCTTGAATTAGTGATTAATGTATTTATCCCGATACCGGAACGCACATTCCCCGATTCAATGACCGAGAAGGATCGTAAAAGCGCACCTAACGCAGCTCGGGACGTAACGTGTACTACTTGGTCTAATCATGCTACTCAGCCAAAAAAGTAAAGTGCCCTCATGCATACCACTCTCCTGTTGTGTCTATCTTGTCCTTTCAGCTTGCTCGTACACCAGTGCAACGAAGTCTGGCTTTTGCCGTGTTTCGGACAGGCTGGGCACCGAACATTAAGCTCCATACAAGTGTGTCAGTATTGTAGCCTGTCCTCTGCTCGGACAGCAAAAGGTAAACAAAATAGCTTTGGCTGAAGTTGAATGAGAAATTGAGCTTCAGAAGTGCACATGTTTGAGACAAGATTTTGCAGTTGTGCTGCCTCAAAGGTGTGCTCTCGGAGACACTTCAAGATCATTATCTTTTCCAACCTGAAGTGTGAATAAGGCACTATATCATCTGTTTCCATCTGGGGATATTGTGTTCCGTTTGTGGATTCAATCCCAATTTCACATATATGTATTTTCAGCATCACCTTGGGTGCGTATGCATGTGTATAGTCCACCTTTTAAGTAGCTGAGGTACCTACCTTTGGATGACACTGAAAGCTTAAAGTATGCGGAAGATTAAAACTTAGACGGGGAGAAATGTAGATCTCAAACCATCATAAACAATGAACATAAGTAACATTTTCAGACAAGTACAATGGCTCAGCCGGCTATATGCATATGTTTAGTATCGCGTTCCGTTTGGGGATTCGATCCCAAGCCCGCATATACATGAAACTGGTGTCATTTCATGTACATGTGCAAGCATATAGTCACCTTGCTCGCAAGGTCACTTCCCCGTGCAATATTCAGGGTCTCGCATCAAAAATTGCAGGGTCCCCCTGTACAATTTAGGTAATATCACGTGCTGCTGTCCGCTGGTTCGGGCTCATGAACTCCATCCCTCGAACTCGTCTCCACATTCATCTTTATACAAATCTATGTACTTACTGCAGCTAGTCGGTGCAGCGTGTATGATATTTTCTCTTGCCAAACGTACCGGAATAATGGCCTAGGTGAAAGCCATCACGCTACGCTCGATTTGGTGACCCAAGACTCGGTGCCGTGAGCTTGAGTTTTCCTTGCTAGGAGGGGCAGCTCACTATTAAGTGCTGGTTACCATTTCCTTGGAGGTTAGACTGTTATGGCGTTAAAGTCATATAGCTGGTCATCTTTACTTGGTTTGTTCATCTAACAAGTACACAGCCTCTCTGGAAGTAAATAAACAGTATTTTTAGCCAAACGATGGCCAATATAACCCGACCCATAGATCAATATTGCAAAGTGTATAAAATTAAATGTAGCTTTCATGCAGCTCTACCATATCCATGATACATATTACTCCAGAGTGTCTGTAGGAGGTTTGTGGAGGTGAATTAAGATTTCTCAATAGGTCGTAAAATCAACAATGGCAGCATGCTATGGCTCAAATTCATACCCAGGGAGATAGAGCATGTAAATCTGAGTAAGTTTACACTTTGAAGCAAGGCTAAATGCCTCTGAGATGTGGAGATATTGTAGGTGTAAGTTGCTTGATTTTGGCATTTTTTGGCAATTTCATGCTCGAAATGGAATCTTCCACAGACAATAACTCCACATCCAAGAGCCATTTAGCCTTGCTTCAAAGTGTAATCTTACTCAGATTTACATGCTCTATATCACGTTCAATCTGTAGAAGTATTAATTTAAGCACACATATTCTTACCTCAGCGCTTTTGGTGGGAGCAAAGTGTGAGGGACTTTGGTAGAGACAAGAGGATAAAAGTATGCGCATAATTTCAGGAGGGCCTCTAACCTGGTCAAGTATAGATCAACACATGGGTTCTAAATGTAAAATATGAGTAATTGTGCTGCATACATGGATATCCAAGTGGGTTAACAAAAGGACCTCGGATACAAGGACGTTCATGGAATAGCCTGAAGTTATTGGCTTGTGTATCTTCTAATAGCCTAGCTTGCAGTTATGATAGCTTCAATTGACTTTATAGGGAGCACTTGGGATAAGTGTGCAGCATGTATCCCACACTTTTTCCATGCATATATGCACACTGTGCATCATACCTTGGGAGTTCCCCTCCATCTCTCTCTTCTGGCCAGTTTCCCATATATCTCAGTCAAATCAATGGGCACACATTCAAACTATTTTCTAGTTAGGCCGAGATGACTCCACACAAGTGCTTGGAAAGTGAGAATGAAGGATTTTTAGGTGATTTTGGTACATTCATACTTTGATTTTTTACTGGTACTTTAATATAAGCCAAAATGAATGTGGGAACCCAAATCCTTTTATAGATTGGACGCGATATGAGCGCGATACGATGCTGCAATAGGATAATAGGAAGGTAAACAGGGAACGATGCACGTAACATTATGATTGGTACGCATACATGCGGGCTGAGAACGTCATCACACAATGCTAGCTTCTATCATCACCACTCAGGCTTGACTTTGAAAGTAGCTTAAATTTACTATCTGTGATAGCATGTCTGATAGCTTGTAACTCCGAGGGAAATATCATTGGCGACGACCGATAACATTGCTATCGCTCGCGGAGAGATGATGTTACCATCGGGAGCACCGCTCTGATGAGTATTGCCTTTGCTTGTATTAGAACAATCGCAATATAAATGGAATATAAGGAGCGAGAGGTGCACCTTGAATAACATCGTCTAGCATGTCAGGATGGTACTTAAGCGGCAGGCAAATGGATAACACCATTATCCGTGTGCTGTTTGAGTGGTGCGGCATTATCGCTTGTATCAAGAGGATGTATCGCTGCAAGTTTTGCTCTCAATGGGTATTGCATTACGCTGCCCTTGCGTTAGTGCGATTGTAGCATCAATGCAATATACGGTGCGGGGAGTGCACCTTCAATAACATTATGCACTATCTTGAGATGTTGCACGGGCGGAGATAAAATCATTGTCTCCATGCCGTCTGCGTTGTGCGCGCATCCCCTCGCAGATAACATCTTCTCATTGTGGTGCAGATATCCTCGATGTTAATAGCGCGGGTCACCATACTCGCGATGCTACTGGTAAGTCTTATCCTCCTCGCATATCCGACTCTCGCCTAAATGATGTCGTCCGCAGCACCATCACTCCAGCAACAGAGTGCGTGCAGGTGTGATGTTATCTTTTGATTGTCAGAATGCTGACACACATGTCAGGTCTCTAAATCATTGCCGCATTCCGGTAATAAGTATATTGGATACTATCGTTCTCAAGGCGTGCTGTTACGGGTTTAATGATACTGGTAAGTATTGTCATCTCACCGTTGCCCATTCCCGAAGAATGTGCCTCACCCGGCATATCATCATCTCAGTTATATACAGGACACACGGGTACGATATTATTGTTACATCTTCTACCGAACTGAGAAATTAGGTACGCACCTTGCAGCTCCCCTTCCTGCGTTTTCGCAGCGAGACTTTGACTTACGTGCATACTAACCTCATCTCTGCGCACTGAGTCACGTATCGAGCAATTGACTCATATTACAGGTCGGTACCATCATTTGCACGTTCCGATTCGGGAGCCATTAGCATAAAATATTTCTGACATTATCATCGTTTCAGCTACAGCGTCCTTGATGTTATATTATAATGACGCTATACAGGTATGATGGTATCGTTACAGCTCCTAGCAGACTGAGTGCTTGGAGTATATGCCGTGCAACCCCTCTTGCGGCTCTTTGGCAGCGAGAGTTTGATTTGCAGAGTATGGTTGCGCCAACATCATCCTAGCGTGCAGTGGGTAGTGTATTGGGCATTTAATGATTACTGGTCGGTACTATCATTTGCGTGTTGGCATGACATGCTCAAGGTATTATCCTTTGAGCTACGGCGAGGTCGCAGATACAACGTGAGGATGCCCATAGCAATAATAGGGGAGATACAGGGCTTGTATGCACATTGAGTACTAATACACGGCCTACATGTTTAGTGATTTGCATGAGTACCTATATTCTCTCTGTCTGTAGGCCGGCTAGCTGTCGTGCATTTAATGTTATTCATCATTTTTGTAGAGTGGGGGTAACAAATATCATTCATTCGTGGCATTATATTCACGCTTGATACAGAACAAGATACTATCCATGACGCTTAGCTCCTCCCCGGTTCGTACTTCCTCTCGTCTTGCCCGTGGTCCCTCTCGTCTCGCCTGTGCCATCGTCACCGGTCCTTTTGCGCATTCTCGACGGCGCATTCGCCTCGACCTCGACCTCAGAGGCACGGGCTGAGAAAGCTTGCGTTGCCCGCTTCTCGTGGGCGGACGCCGGTGTTCTCGTGCTGGGCGTGCTCACCGTAGTGCGTGCAAGAGCAGGGTTGGCAGGAGCGACGTCGGCAGGTGCGGTTTCGGTAAGATCAGTTTTAGCAGGAGCGACAGCAAGAGCTGGGTTAGTGGGAACGGTTCCGGCGGGAGCAGCCTCGGCGGGAGCGGGAGCGGCAACGGCGGGGGCGGCAGTTGCAGGTGGATACGTCATGCCACCCGGAGCGTGGCAACGTGTGGCAGTCTCGTCGGACTTGAGGATCTAGGTCTCCTTGTTTTGACGAGGGATGAACTTGAGGCGTCGGGAGGACGCTTGACTGAGAATAGAGTCAATGGGAGATCTTCGTGCTTGGGGGCGCACATATCTAATGGGCCCATCCTTTGCTCCTCGCACTTCCTATGGTCTCAATCACAACCCAATAATTAAAAACAATATCTTCCGGCAGCAGCTTCAGCTTCATCTACGCAAGGCAGGAAAATAAATCAGTACTGCAGATGTTGTCTGGTTCACAACACTCCCGAAGGTGAGGAAACCTGGGGATTCACGAAGCTAGATTCAAAGGCCACAGCAACACGCCGGACGCACGAGCTAAGTTTCAGGTGGGGCCTGGCGCAGAAAGCAATGTACCTTGATGGTCACAAACGTGAAGATGTCGTCGAATATCGGCAATATGCATACCTGCGTACTTGGAACGATATGGAGCCAAGGATACAGTCGTATGCAAGGTTTGAGATAACACTGGCTCGCATGGGCAGCATCATCCGCCGGATTATTGCATAGTTTCAAGGCGAGTGCACATTCTATGCAAAGGACTAACGTGAACTTGAATGGGCGTTGATATCGGCGTCGCCGCAGCTAACAAACAAAGGATGGTGGCCTACCGGTTATGGTGTCCGACCTTATATCAGCTGATTATGGCTGGATGCATTCACCTGACGGGTGAGTGACATCGACTAGCATTGTATTTGAGATAACCAAAACTTCACTCGCAGGAGGGACCATGCGTGTGTACCGTTCCAGCCTGGAAAGAGCCGCGAGGGATGTTTCAGCTCATCCCACATGTGCCAACAAATAGCACATGCCGCCGACATCCTAGCGAGCCACTATCCGGACGAAGACCATATTTTGATATTCGATAACTCACCGACCCACATAAAATGAGGCGCAGAGGCCTGACACCTCAGCCCGACATATGCCCAAATTCCTTGTCAGTACCACCGATGTTGAGGGAAACACGATCAATGCTCCAATGCCGGGTCCTTACTTCAAAAATAGCGAGCCATAGTCGTTGTATTGGCTAGAAGGGCACGCGTGTGCCGATGGTTCAAGGGTATGGTCGAAATCCTGAGGGAGCGAGGCTGGAAGGACGTATGCAAGATCAGGGCAGCCAGCAGCAAATGTGACGAGAAACGTACAGATTGTTGCCTCCGCTGCATCCTATATAACCAACCCGACTTTCCAGCCCAATTTCCGTCCTTAAGCGCCTGGTACGTTCATGTCGATTTGGATTCTCGCTGCTCCCAGAGTTCCATCCCGAGCTCAACCCGATCGAGCAATGCTGGATGACAGTGAAGCAAATTTATTGCGGGCTTCCAGCAGTCTCGAGTGTGACATTAGATGATATCCGAAAGTGAGCACGGTTGGAATGGAAAATCGCAGTAGCAGAATGGCTCACGATTTGGATAACCAAGGTTCTACAATCGTTCAAGGAGGCTTTGTCATGGCTATACGAACGTGTGACGAGTCGGATGTCGATTTATGCAGCCAAGAGGTATCGTGGACACCATCAGTGCCCTTGGGAAATCTTTGATGAGACATCGGATGTGATGAAGAGGCCGTGAACTTACGTATGGTAGTTGCAATAAAATGGTTTGTTGATTGTCGAGGAGTTGACGAAGTGCGGAGCGGAGAGGGAGAGCGTGGGTCACATTAGTCACGACGTGGCTGTTGGCATTTCACACGACATCGGCCAGCTTGGCTGGCCTGTATAGTCCCGGGATCTTCGAATTTTGATCCCACCTCTCCACGCATGCTCGTTTTTAACGCTCTGCAACATGCTTTTGTTTCTATGCTTCTATTCTCGTTCCATTCTGTACTTATATATGAAATTGTGACGTTTGTCACTCGTTTTGATCAGGGCTTAGCTCGTGTGGTAACATCTGAGTAGTTCCTACCTTAGGGTGGGCTAGTCGATTACTTTCGAAAAGCACATTTAACGAAGTTATTAGCGTCGAGTAATGGGGCACAGAGAGCTACTAATTTAGGTTTTTTGTAGTGTTTATAACACATTAGGGAGAAAAGTATCGCATGAGAATCAACAGATTAAACTAGGAAGAAAGAAAGCGAAAAAGTCCAGGCAGGGATGCGATTCTGGTGCTATTCCCCGCTCACGATGTCGCTCCCACTCCTAGACCCATCTCAGTTCGGTTGGACATTCGTGCACGCAAGCGCAGATGAGTGCGGGCAAGTATACGCGCCAGTGTGGAGCGGTAAGCGGCAGGAGTAACGGCGTTGGGCTGTGACTTACCTGCCGCGAGACAATAAGGACACAGCAGATGTCGAAGTTGTGTGTAGGGCAGGTTAGTGCTCGTGGGTGAGGCTAGGCATGTCCGCGCGGTCGATGGGTACGCCGCGGAGACAAGTAGTCGTACACGGCCCAAGTGGAAGAAAGACGGGCGAGGTCGCACACGTACGGACACTAGGCCCAGTGAATCGAGCCAGGTGATGGCCGCACGAGTATATTTGACGCGTTAGTGGCATGTGCCCGTGTTGAACCAAGCCGAAAAGTGTTGTTGATCAGCTGAAGAGCGAAGAGGAGATGAGGCGGGATCCGAGCGTCAGTGAATACTCGTAGTGAGCGTGGTAGTTTGCGTGCCTACCAGGGATAAAAACATTATGCTGGCAAGTAGTGTGATCCATGGTGTTGGCAAACAGGGCCCCAGGTTGCGTAGGTTGCGACCCGGTTGAGAGCCGATGTTGGGCACATGGCTGCCCATGTCACGGTTGAGCAGGCACAATCGACACATCGTCGATGTTGCTGTTGTTGTCGGCAGCGGCGGTCATGGACATGTACATGGCGTCGAAGTCAAGAGTTGTTGGTGGAAGTTAAGAGGCGGTGGCGGTCGTGTTGGGGTGAAGAGATTACTAAGTTGGCGCATCACGTGGCACCCGAGCGACTTTTCGAATTTAGGTTTAGGGAGAGGTTCGTGGTCGTTGTAGTCGTACGACCCTTCCGCAAACTTTTCGGTCTGGTATAGTGCCAACGCTCACACCATCCATCGCACTCCCGTCACCAACCTCCAAGCCACCACCACTACAATCATGACGGCGAGTGATAGGAAGTGGCGAGGTGCACGAACGGTGGCGAGCAGCGAAGAGACCGGGAGGGCGTATAAGCGACGACGAGCGATGAGCGACGGCAGAGAGGCCGTATGGGCGATGGATAGGGCTTATGGGTGGCAGTGGGGGTGCGCAGGCTATAGAGAGTGACAGGAAGTGGTGGGGAGGGCGCGCAGGCGGTGGAGAACAGGGGGCAGCAGGGACGGTGTATGAACGCACTGGCGAGCAGCAGGGTGTGACGGAGAGGGTGTAAAGGACACATAGGAGGTGCACGAGTGGCGTTGAACAGAGAGAAGCGGTGGAGAAGGCCAATGGGCTCACAGGACGCTGGCAACCGTCTTGAAAAACGCGCCGGCTTGCTCACTCAGCGCCCGCTCATGGTGAGCCTCTGTCCCTTGTCTCATAGGTGTCGGCCAGCACTAACACATCCCCTCGTATGCGCACCGACGTTTTCCATGCCCGCCACAGGCTATTATACACCTGTTATTCATCATGCTTCTCCTGAGTTCCTCCCGTATCTAAACCGTTCTCATAACTCCATTTCTTCCACCCAAGTATCGTACACATGTCTGCAATCAACTAATCAACTAATTGCAACTAACCGTGCTTAGCCATGAACTAAGCAACCTGCCGGCCTCCTAAAAGCAACTAAACGGCCCGAAAAAGAAACCGTCATACTAATTCCACCCAAATTTGGCGCCGCTTTGCTAAAAGTGAGGTGCTTCGAGCTCTGGCCCTAAAGGAACCTGGATCAGTACAAATTAGGAAGGGTACGACTTGTCTCAGCCAAATTAGTCAGGGTAGTTGGGCGTTTTTGCTGATGCGAGCATGCTAGAAGTTGAAAGTCACCGATTCGCAAGCGTGCTTAGGGCTTGGGGCCCTAAGTTGACAGTTGGTCCCAGAATGCCCATAAAATTACCCGCTCTTTTGTTTGCTGTCATTCTCTTCCCATCCATGCCACCTATCCGGCGAACTCGAGCGAAGCGATCAGCTTCCAAGTCCAAGCGCACACCTACGCCAAAACCGCCTCTTCGGTCAGAAGTCTTCCAAGGGCTCAACGTAGTGGAAGACCCCAATCGCGCATCAGTCCGGCATGTCGCAAAGCCCGAATCGCCAACCGTGCAGACACTTAAGGCGCCGAAACGAGCCACGGAGGGCAAAGTCAAGAATGATATGGAGCGTCTGCTACTGGACATGCTGGAGAGAGCAGTCAAGAATCAAGGTTTTCTCTACCCCTCTACTCGTTTCTCTCAGGTTGAACTCACTGATTATTAAGTGGTACTACCTTTTCGAATGGAGGATCTTCGTCGCGCTCGTGATAGCTCAGCAGGGGTGAAAATCTCCAACGGGGCTCCATTCGGTTGTCTAGGCGAAACTCCTACTTCAATTCGAATGGCAGACGGACCACGACTCATGGTAGACTTGAATGGGGAAATTGTGTGCACTTACTTGCCTGGGCTCATTGGAAAGGGACTTCAGGTGCGTCGGCAGTCTTCAACCAATCCCTAACGCATGTCTGACGATAACATGCGTTGGTTAGCAAATGATCCAGGACGCTCTCGAACAAGTTGTCCAGTCCTGCCCACCGGAGCCAGACACTGGTACTGGCGATAGGCGGTCGAGCGCAGCTGTGTCACCTGAAGCAGCTGCCCTTGAAGTAAAAACCCGCTGGCCAAATCTAACGCTTGAGAGGCGTCCTCCTGGCGCCTACTACTGGTCCTGCGGGTGGTACGGAACTGGCCAGGAGAATGTACGTTGCAGGCGACCACAACCTTCTCTCTTTCTGACTCTTTTGGTTTTAGGTTACAGACATCACCATTTCCGTGCCCTTTCGCAAAGCCTTGGAGAAACAGAAAGCGCACGAGGTGGCAGATACGCTGGAGGCCAAGAGGATCTACGATTTCGTAGTAAAACTACTGGTCTCAATCATTCATGACCTGTTTGCGGGCTCGCTGGAGTCTCTGCTCAATCGACTTGCCAAAGAACCTGGACCAGTTGGAGAGACAACGCGAAACGGCTGGACCAGCCTCTTCCATTGCACCGCGTTTGCATTCAACAGGCAGACAGCAAAGCACCGAGACAGTAAGGGATGTCGGGGCGGACTCGATGTTATTGGTGTGCTAGGTTCATTCAGTGGCGGCCCCCTCAAATTTCAAGACCTCAAGATGGACATTGAATGGCAGCCCAGCTGCGTAGCCGCCTTTGATGGGTACGATCTAACACACGAAGTGGGAGAATGGAGGGGAAGTCACCGTATAACCCTGATTTCCTTTTGCCGAAACGCAACTTGGAAAGGCTTGGGGCTTCCTCGTGAAATTTCTCACCCTACGTTGACTTCTATGTGCAGTGCCCTTGCTCAAGCTTGTGCTGCAAGGCAGGCGGCCATTACTGCTGCAATGGCGAAGCAGCCTAAAAGGCAGACTGGGGGTGTTAGGATAGAGTGAATATGCTGGCGGTATGACAGTTTGGAGATCGTGCACCGTAGCTTGCTCAGGCATCGCAGTCCAGACTTAGCTGTAGCACAATGCTGCCAATCCTTTTTCTTTCCACGTAACCCTCTCTCCTTTTTCGGGTCTGTACCATTCTCTTGTGTGTCTTGCCACTTTGACAGTAGTTTTATCTGCTATATACTCCTTTTCGCCCCCACCGTGAGGGTTACACGTGCTAACCTCCATGCATACACGCTCCCTATCTCAGCTCGTGCACCCTAACTGTTTTACTCCTTATTCATTTCATACTCATTCTCTCTCTTACTATTTAAATACCCCTAGTCGTGTACTTACAGAATAAGTCTCCCTCGAATACGAGTCTTCTTGGCAAGTCAAGAAATGTGAGGTCCGAGGGGCATCGAACGAGAGTGGCCTGGCGATGCCGATGCTTACGACAGTAAGCGGATGACGCGTGCCAGGCAATTCGCAACTCGTATTCGAGGGAGAGTTAGTCTGTAAGTACATGAGTAGGGGTTCAAATAGCAGGAGAGAGAACGAATATGAAACGAACAAGGGAGTAAAACAGTTGGGGTGTGCGGAGTGAAATCGGAGCGTGTATACATGGGGGTTAGCACGTGCAGCCCTCACACCCACACACTATCCTGGGTTGGTATAAAGCTAGGAGTGGCCACCCATACTAGCGAGGCACATCCACCGAATATATGCAGCTCCATAGTCAAATTCATGCGTACATGCAGCCAACAAAAAAGCATCTTCCTTATTTAGCACTGTCTGAGTAGATTATGAAGCTGTTGATAAAGATTCATCTAGAAGTGAACTTTTATTCAGGAAATCAAACTTTGACAGTTTCCCAACCACATACACAATTGCTAGGTCAGTTTCAAAGACGGTTGGATTGCGCCATTTGAACATTTACCTGTTTCCCAGGGCTTAGGCGAGCAGAAAACGATACAATGAAGTTATCATAACTGAGGATGTATGCGCGATGTAAACAGCTCTAGTGCATGCTACAACCATTCAAATTAACATTAACAAACACTCAAAGCGCTGATTGCAAGGAACGGCACTCAGCAGCTTTGAGCATAAGGCCTCGTTGATCCATTGCAAGCAGATGGTTCTCATTCCAAATGCGGTGAGTGTATTGCAACCCAAGTGTATCTAGATACTAAATACAAATTGCTACTAAATAAACATGGTTTTGGTTGAGCTAATCTAAATATGGGACCTACCAAGGCCTAGTCCAGCAGAGCCATCTTGGGGCGTTTTCGATTATAGGCATTTTCGGATTTTTTGTGACTTTGCTGTGTTTTTTTTTGTTTTGCTTCTAGGCGCTCACCAAGCATCGAAGCGCCAGTGTATGCGCGGGATTCTCGGCCTGCATCCCATTATCCACGAGTGTAAGCGCACACCAGCAAAGCCAACACTGGTGAATGTCCAGAAATGCTAACTTCAACCTTGCCCATTGTGTGCATCGCTACATATGTACTCGAGCCCACATCGCAAATATACTATGTCTGGCTACGCATACCATAAATTTACGAATTGCAAATATATGAATCGGAATATAGATCTGCAGCTATGACCCAATGTTGCAAGCCTATTATTTTACTACCGTACAGTATGTTGAGCTACAGTTTTGTACACGGCTGAAGAGGACGTGCCCACTTCTCTGTCAAATCTGATGCAGCAACTTGAGAGAGGTTACGAGCAGCCATGAGCGCACGAATACCATGTATTACTTTGGAGTGCTTGCTATACATGTGTGAGCGATCGGAGACTAGGTACAATGCACAAGAATATAGGCCCACGATAGATAGTCAAAGTACTCGTTCCATACCATACGTATACGACTTTATGCACGGAACATGATATTTTCATAAATTATGGAAGTGCAAGACATGAGCGTACTAGTAAATTCAATACGCTGCTAACCGAGGGTGCAAGAGGTCTCCTTAGTCACGATACTGCCTATCGTCTACGCTTATCATGCCTAGCAGATAGCATGGGGTAGGTTAAGTTATTGGACAAGTTGGAGATGATCTCGCAGCCTTCAACGCCTGCATAATAGTCTTCATCGATAAGGAGGCTTCAATGATGACCAGAATCTTGTAGATGTAGGGACGAACGAGGTAGTCGAGCTTATAGAGAACGCGATCGATGACTTTGACAAGTAGGTGGTGCTCCTAATCTTCGAGGGTACGCTCCATGAGGAGGGGGAGAATCTTGCAGGAGGAGGGACCGCCGCCGAATTCGCGACCCTTGTCGGTGATTTGCCGGAGGGCAGTTTTGCGGACTGAGGGCGTCCCACTTTTGATTTTGAGTAGAAGACGCATAATCTTGCGCTCCTTGAGAAAATCTTGCCAAAGTATTGTGCATCCTCGGCCTTGAAGAACGCGAGTGACCCTACACCAGAGTTTCGATGGGCAATTCGAGGGCAAATCTAGCGGCAGCAGCAACAGCAGCGTCTGAGTCCTCTCGGATCTGGAAACCCGTAAAGGCGGGAGATGGTGCGGCTGAGAGCTTGCGAGGGGCAGAGATACTATAGCCCGGTGTGGAGGGCAAATGGCGTACCCAGTGGCCGGGAGCACGGCATCAAGCTCCTCATCGGTAAAATAACGATTATACTTGGCGCTAACAAACGGCGGCAGGCTCACTTTTGAGTTGAACAAGGGCTGGTGCCAGTGACTACCGCGGGCAACCGGAAGCGATGTCCTTCGGGGTTACTTCTGGCGCTAAGTGGCGCAGAAGCAGGTTGTTCACACGAGGATAAGACCCTTACACACAATGACATGTCGGTACTGCTCTGGCTCGATGAGAATCGGGCTTGTGGTGGCAAGAGACGATATTGTACGATTATCTATAAAGCTATGTCTTATTCATGGTCAACGTTGGCCAGAGCTCAAATAATTAACATTAAGAAAAACATCCCCGCATCTACAGAGATACAACTCCGATCACGGGCAGTCGCACTCGCGGACAACACCTGGGCGCGTGTACCGGACAG
>WSLM01000462.1:0-16619 GCA_019677335.1 Ceratobasidium sp. UAMH 11750 | reverse complement strand
GTCGGGACACATGTACATTCACAATCGTTTCATTCTAGAAACAAAAATGGTATATGGGTCACCCAAAAACTGATGAAAATCTCAACAAGGACGAGTGGTAGCCAAATTACATTAGCCAGCTTGGGAAACGCAATAATCCAAAAAAAGTCCGGGTACAAGGGAGAATAAGTAAAAAGTATCCAAGACCCAAGAAACCGCCTTAAATCACCAAGTAAATAAAGTTGACAAGAGATAAATTTGTATGGGGAGAACAGCAAGTATACCCGAGCGCAATCAGAAGCAAGTAAAAAACAGACAAGGGTTGAAGAAAAGAAGTCGTGAAGGACCAAGGCAACGAAGGGTCTGGATCAGCGTGCCTCTCCTGCGCCCATCTATCGCACGCCTCTACCAATTGAGACTGCTCTCGCGCAAGACTGGCGCCGAGATCGCACTAGTTTGCACCGGCACCCGACGATGCGACGGCGCATGCCTATAATTGTACTCATCCGTCACAGCGTGCGCACCAGACTGGTATCCACGCAACGAGTCCTCGGCAAAGAAGAAGCTCCGCGGCCGCTCTGACATGTACTCCGACGGCGACTGCATGCCTGCAGGCTCGTACGTTGGGCTAATCGGGCGATGCCTCTGCTCACGTTTGTGCTTCGCATTCCGCACGGCATACCACCCTGCTACAGCAAGAACTATTATGCCAAACGCCGTGCACACACCAATGATCGCGTCGCGTCGGCTGTTGTCCGAGCTACCCGAGCCCACGTTATCGGGACTCGAGCCATTCGAACCGCTCGAGCCCGAGTTGGGATTGTTGACGCCAGAAATATCAGAGGTGAGCGGCAGGGTTGGGTCAAGGAGCGCAGCGAGTTGGGAGGGGATGACGCTGGTCTGCTGGGTGTACAGAGGGGACTGTTTGGTGCGAAGCTGAGCGGCAAGATTGCCAACTTGGTCGTCGGGGATGTAGCAAGAGAACACAGTGCGGATCTGAGATGGGTCTCCAGTAAAGCCCTTGGGAGTAAACGCTTCGAGAGCATACGTCTTGACCTGATCGCCTAAATTCAAACCGTTGGAATCAGTCTACAACAAAATGCGGCGGCTGTGTGCTCACCTGACAGCCCTAATGGCGACTGGATCATCTGCGGGACATACAAAAACATCTGTCCAACAGCCTCCTGGTTCTTTGACAAAAACGCCCACCCCATCGCGTTCGTGAACAACAAGTTGATCAAGGTGTACCCATTAAGCTCACTGGCATCGCGCACAGGGTCAACGCCACCCACGAGCGGCACGATACGCAGCGGAAGTGCGCTCGGGAAGGTGGGAGGAGTCGTAGCCGTAGCCGAAGCCGAAGAGGTAGTCATAACCGCGTCAGGGTCGGTCTGGGTGATAGAAGCGGACATAGAGCTCGAGGACGTTGTTGTTGGCAGAAGCAAAGACGACGCAGTGAGGAAAGAGAACTGCGAAGGGACAGCTTGCGACGTCGAAATGGAGGACGAAGAGGATTCGGTGATAGTAGCCGTGGTCGAAGCCGTGCCGGTCCCAGTGATGGAGCCAGACGTCTTGGTCGAGGTTTGACTGACAGAAGCAGTAGGGAAAGTCACCGTCTGAGTAGACTCGGTACTTGTACCAGTCTGAGTGGATGTCTCAGTCTCACTGTGGGTACGAGTGGCAGAAACTGATGCAGTATCGGTCACAGTAGACTGCGAAGCGCTATCGGTACGCGTGGATTGGGAGGCACTGTCGGTACGCGTAGGCTGAGAAGTACTACCGGTCTGAGTCGTCTGGGATGCCGAATCCGTCTGCGTTTCGGATGCCGTGTGGGATGAAACAGACGCAGTCTCGGATGGGGTCGAAACGGAGGTTTCGGTCTGCGTGTTCGTGTTGGTCCGCGTAGCAGTAGCAGAGACAGTGGAGACGTCCGAGGTAATCTCAGTATTTGATGCACTCCGGGTACCCGTCGCAGTCGAAACATCACTGGTGACGGTTGCCGGCGCACTGCGAGTGTTGCTGTTGGTGAACGAAACCTGATCCGTCGAAATGAAGGTGCTTGAAGTAATATCCTCCGCAGATACAGCCGACGAGCGCGAAGTAGCAGTAGCAGGCGCCGACGCACTAGTCTTAGTGCCCGTAACAGGTTCGGTGTCAGATACAATCGCGGTATTCGACGTGGCGCTAGCACTGGGTGCTGAAGTTGTAACGGGAGCCGCCTTGGTCGTTTGCGAAAGAACCTCGCTCACTGATGAAACCGGGTCTGATACACTAGCAGACGCGAGCGGCTTGCTGGATGAGGGAGCATCGGTGGATGAAGCAAGCCCAGTCGAAGCTGGGGCAGACGTAGTAACAGGCTCCGCAGATGCTGAAGCAGACGTCGTACCAGGCTCGACAGACTTGGACGAAGTAGGAGCGGCGGAAGAAGTCTCGCTGGGGAGAACGTCGCTCGTGACACCCAACACGCTCGTCGCAGCGCCAGCGGAGGAAGAGGGCGTTGAAGTGGGATCGTCTGACCTGGTTGCTGCCGGTGTAGTCTCGGGGGCGGTGGTTGTTGCTGGGTCTTTGGTAGTGGAAGCGGATGTAGGATGAGTGGTCGAAGTTTGGGTTGGGGTGGGATCGAGGACGCAGTTGAGGTCGAGCAAGCCGCACTTTGAGGACGTAGCCGTAGGCTCGGCCGATGACGACGAAGAACCAGCCTCGGACTTGGTACTAGTCTCAGAAGGCGAAGATGAAGACGCATCTTCTGAAGCCGTGCTAGACGATTTGTCGGGCCTTGTTGAAGTAGCAGGGTCAGAGGTAGTTGGTTTGTCTGTGGTCGTCGGTTTGTCCGATGCGGTTGTCGGTTTGTCCGTTGTTGTCGGCTTGTCCGTGGTTGTCGGTTTGTCCGACTCGGTCGTCAACGGGTCCGATGTGGTCGTCGGCGCATGCGAAGTAGTGGTAGGCTCATTGGTGGTGGATGGAGCATCAGAAGTGCTAGTCGGTGCATCAGCGGTTGACGTCGGAGTATCAGTCGCCGTCAAGGTGTCAACGGCTATTAAAAGAATCGCAATAAAATTAGCTTTAGGAGCCCAGGCGAAGATGGTACTGCTCACCACCCCCTAACACATTATCAAGGAGACCGCGCTTCCGATGTTGGATACCGAGATCCACAGCCGGGACACGGACGCGGTGTCTATGAGAACCAGCGTGCTCGAGCGAGCGCCGAGCATGGGAATGCACATAGCTCCCGTGGATAGCAGCCGCACCATTGAGCGGGACAATGACAACTGCGGCAAAGAGTGCGAGAAGAGTATTGGGCAGCATATTAAGGAGTGTGGGTGCTCTGTGAGCAAGCGCCGCGCCAGCACTGGCAGAGAATTGTTCTAGCGAGACGCAGAAACGTTCAGCGGCGGTAGGTGTGGTGGGAGAGAGAACGCAATGCAAACGATGGAAGAATGGAAACGAGCGTGGGCTGGCAACGGGGCCAATTAGCAAAATGATCGTAATCCCTTGAGCCGGCCTACGAAGAAAAAATAACTTACGGCGATGCTGCGCAATCGCTTAGACTACAATCCACTCTGGGAGAGAAAAAAGGGGTGAGAGACGGAGGCGGGTGCTCAAGAGCAAGAGGCTAGACAACAGCCGCCGAACCAGGTCACGCCCCTGGTCACAATTTCTGAAATTCAGCGTTCCGTTGCGCGTTGTTTCAGACGCTTCTTCCTGTTCAAAACCTCCGGTTCTCTGTGCCTGTAGGCAGCACTGGACCAACTGTCATCGCTGCTTGAGCGTTTTTCCCTACTGAACAAGCTGTCATAGAGCGCCCTCTGGCGTCTCAATCATCGCAGAGCGAGCCGGGTGACATACCGTACCATGCCCACACAGCAACAGCACATTTGTCTCTCCGGGTCACCCTTCAACCCGGCTTTCAGAAGGCCGGTTGCCAATCGCCAAGCGTGGATAGTCTCGAACCGGAGCTCGCTTGCCTCTGTTCCGAGGCTGGGAAGCAACCAGTTGATGATGTTCCCCCGTACAAAACCACACAAATAGAGTGTCCTATTCATGCCACTCGACTTTTCGTGGCTAGAAGATGATGGGGAACATACAAATATTTGATCCAACTACGGGACACACCAACTAAGGAAGCGTGACCGGGACATCACACGGGCCACCCGGCAATACTTCCGTGCCACGGTAAAACCCCAAACCAGCTACTCCGAACATGTACGGGCATGGGACGACGAGCGACTGTTGCCCAGCGAGCGCAACGGGTGAGTACGGCGTAAGATCATATGGCCACCTCACGCGGGAACAGCTGGTTGCTGTCGAGAGTGGGTTCAGGTACCATAAGACCTCGTGCAAGGGTTTAGGAGTGTGATTCGTGCTTGCATGGTTTCGCCATTTTTTGTTTGCCATTGACGGCCAAGTCCAGGTATTTCGACCAAAGGCCGGTACGTACCGGTGCCGTAAATAACAACCACGATGACTCCATAGAGTACTCGCCAACCAAGTTGAGATTGAAGGGGTGTGATGGTCATAGGTAGTCGCTAGTAGCCATCACTAGAGCCGGGAGTAGCGATAGACAACACGGCGAGCTAGAGACTGAGGTAAAAATAGCAAACAAATTCGAGTGAGGAAGAGTTTCTAGGCAGCGAAAAGGGTTCACTACGAGATTTTGGAGCTTGGCAATGCCACTCTCAAATTATTATCGCCTGGTCTTCTTGATCAGCTGCTTAATTTGTTCACTTCCCTCAAGGCGCGCTGTACTGCGACAGGTGGGAGGTGGTGCTGCACATGACCAGTGAGTGTGCGAGGTCACATGACCGCTTGGCTCTCGCCCCAAAACTGCATTTCAAGTCGTCTTGTCCGACTCTTAGGACTGACTTGTAATATGATATCTCTGATCCTGACCTGAGCATGATAAAGCTTCCAGTGAATCTAACCTCCAATCTCGAGCTGGTGAATTTTGCTCCTTTCGTTCAGAACCCACATGTCTCTTGGCTCGCACCGAACTAGGCTTTAACACTATACCCTAACTTCTGCAAGTAACTCTCGTAAATTCGCCGCCTATACCTTACCACGAACACCCCTTCCCTGATAGTGGGTGTACCGTCCACATGCTAAGGCAAGTTCCCTGTCAACAAGTCTCGGCAGCTCGCCTCCGAAGGGCACAACGCGGAACTTGTTGCGGCTTGGGTGTTCTTCAATATCTTGTCATACACGGATTCAAGTTAGAACTTGTCACGAACTAGCACGTAGGGCTTGTCTATTAGTGCCTGCTTGGCCAGGTCGTTGTCAAAAAGGTAGAGCATCAGGATCGTACACGACAAGTTAAACTAATGTTCACAGGCATTTGTTTGTCGACACGCTAAAGCTTCAACCATGCAATCCAATCTTTATCACTACCCGCAACGGTGAGCGCGTAGAACGCCATGCACACAAGGGTCACATAAACTTATACCCACACCACAGCGATGCTTCAAGCCGACGTAAACAGATACGGTGGGGTAATAAACAAATGCCTGTTCTGGAAGGCTTTCGCAAAGCGCGGGCTGGGCAACGGTAGGTACAACGGAACCAAATCCACGCGCATATATCTAAGGAGCATATCCAGGTGCATCCTCGGCCAAAGTCAACAACATGGATCCACCAGCAGACTGCAAATAATGTGATTGGACGGGTCAGAACAAACACCTCTCCAGTTGCCCAGGAGGTTGTCTGTAACAACGGCCAAAGCATGAAAGCTTATTAGTATCGTAACTACACATCTAGCAAACACGAAGCGATTGAACGGACAACAATACGAAATTAGGCCAAGTGGGCAACTTTTGAGCCCTAGTTTTGTTCGCAATAGCTGACAGGTCTTCCGGTCAGTAGGCCATGTTACAGCCTCTAGACTTTGACCCCAGCCGTCTCGCGCCCAGCGCGCCACTGACCACCACGCCAGATCAACAACAGGATCAACACTTCGCATACGACAAGTAATCCCGCCCAGATCGTATAGAGACCTCCGTCCCCTATTGCGTTCTGTTGATAAACCAGATCCGTCAGCAGGCACGAATAGACTCAGGCGTGTTTACACATGCCTGTAACGGTACGGAAATTTCCGCAACAATCAGTCCCGAAATCCCCCTAAAACTACTGTTGGCGGCGATCGCAGAAGATGCACGACCTGGGTTCGCATCGACAATATATGCGAGGGTACTAGAATAAATCCAGCTATTGTGACAATCTGTAAGACGCCATTACCCAAGCGAGCTTAATTGAATCGACCTACATTGCGGCAAACCCTGAGAAGAAGAGGACCACAACTGGTCCAGCGACGTGTACATGTTTCTCGCACATCCATGCATAGGCAAGGACGAGCAGTGGAAGCAAAGCCATTGCGGGCTTTGTGCTTTGGAGTCTCATCTATGAGAGGGCTTCGTGTCAGTGAAACTATGACGATAAACTGCCGCATATACTCACCTCTGGTACACTGACACCTCCGTTTTCCCTTTTGAGTTTTGCAAGAACATAGTCGGACCACCGACCACCCAAGATAGATCCTGCAAGGTTCCCTAGTCCGAAGGAGAGAAGCACAAGCCCAAATTTGATGGAATTGAAATGATACGGCGCACGAGCAAAGGTCAGAGCGGCCGTGAAACATACGCCATACTGGTAAGCGAACATAATACCTAGACAATATTCAGGTGGGATGCCGTGCTGCGTTTTTCAACAAGATACTCACCACTAGCGGACAAAATGCAGATGTTTGTCCTCTGTTTGAGAATAAACCAGATCGGTCGAATGGGGCTGACGTCCGTGATCGATAGCTTCACATCTTGCTCCTCGCTCGGTCCTGCTTTAGCCGTGGTCGTTTCGTTCTTCATTTCGACGCTGCCCTCGGCGATGGAACCGGCATAAGCCGGAGTGTTGGATCCCAGTGTCGGTGTCGCAGCTCCGCTAGGCGCACTACTCCTAGTTGGTGTCCCAGCCTGGCTTCGCCTCTCACGCTCCTTTAGGACTCGGCGTTTGGCAGCCTGGTAGGACATGCTACGTTCGCGGCGCCAGGTGTCCGGGAGAAAGATGAACGTGCAGAGCGAGATACCTGCAAAGATGACAAGAAAGTAGAAGGTGGCGCGCCAGGAGAACCCAGCGGTGAGAGCACCACCGATGATTGGGCCCTGCGTTCAGAAATTAACAGAAAAAGGAGAAGGAATAAGGAAGTGGGTAGCGGCGGTCAATGTACAAGCGACGTAGTCGCACGAAGTAAAAAGGTGCTAACGAGACTTGGCCCTAGCAAAGGCTGCGAGACAGCAGTAGGCAAAACAAAATATAAGTCAGGTCTAACGCGCAGCCCGTCTAAAGAGAGATGTGCTTAGAAGGCGAACCCCGGCAAAGTAGATCCCCATCATTGTACCGCGTTCATGCGTGTCATACATGTCCTGCAGTACAAAAGTTAGTATTGTTGCCTATAAAATAAAACAAATACGGAGAGCGTACACTCAGCGTTCCAGCCCCAAGGTTGAGTACCGAGCTCGAGCCGGCAGCTTGTAGGATCCTCATCCCAATAAGAACGTTCATGTCCCGCGCCGCGCCAGAAACGGCCGACCCGATGCAAAACAACTAATATTTCGTGTCAAGGGCCGCTCTGGTACGAGTAACGTGCTGGACTCACTGTCATGGAAACAATGTAAACCATTTTCCTGCCTTTGATTTCAGATATCGCACTCCATACAAGCGGAGCGTTTCCCTGGACAAGAATATAGATGGCCAAAGATAAAGCAATTTGCGAGTCTGATGCATGCAACTGCTTCTTAATTTGGGCAAATGCGGCTAAGGAAGGTCGACCAATGAGAATGTTTGCCGACAGGTACCGGTAAATAACGCACGGTTGTACAGGTTCACGCCGAGTGTTGGTGCCAAGCAGGCAAATGCAATGATAGCAACAATCGCATACTGACGGATGGTATAAACGAGATTCATTATAGCGGGCGAAACTATCAAATTCACCTTGCGACGGTTCGACCAGAGCCTAGGATCATCCGTGACAGGTTGGTGCTCGATATCCAGAAAGGCGGGATCCTGTCGAGCAGCTTCATGAGCATCCAACGCTGCCTGCCGCTGAGGAGGTCCAGATATCTCGTCGCCAGCATGGGAGGTCACAAGCGCGAGCGTCTTGGGTCCATCTTCGGTAATATAGAGTGTAGCTTTCGAGTTGGACATGGAGACCACGGCTTGATGGGGTAAGCAGTTGGTAGAGGGGGGAGACTCGTAAGGAACATGATCGTGCGACCAGCAATTTATTTAAATCAGCCAGAGCGGAATGACTCGAGGGAATGAGATGCACGATAAGACGGCCCACGGCAAAGAAGTAGCCAGGAAATTGAAACAAGCGGGGCAGCGAGCTTGCCGTCCGTGCCGATTTCCAAGACGGACCCTTGGTCAGCGGACAACTTGGTTGGGGTAAATCAAGCGGCACTAGCTAAGTCATTTTTTGCTGCTTGAGAGTTCGTATGACAAGCGAGGTGCGTCACGTTCCAGTCCCAAGATTCCCAGGCTTGAGAGCGAGCCTAGGTCCGTTGAATGACTTGGTGTCGCCTGACCTGCCCCAACCATTGCCTTTACATCACAAAGAGTTATTTTCGCGGTCATCCACCGCGTCGCCCAATGCGAACTCGCATACGCAGAACCCAGAGCCGCGGGCGGGAAGAAAATGCGCCGCACGTCTATGAGTTCGCGAAGGTCTCCAGAAATAAACCGGGTCGATAAAGTCCGGTCGGCGCCAGCCGGAACAAACACCTAATAGGCGCTACACATTCCGGTGCCGGGCAAACAATGTGTGCACACCACACGCATATACCTATATTAAACATCGTAACCGAGTAGATGATCGTTCGGGCTATGGGGATATGCAAATTAATATTGATTCAAGTTGGTGCAGCAGAGGTTCCAGCGGTCAGCCTGTTGACTCAAATTCTACTTTGGCACAATACCTCCACATGGACCCCTAGTATTCCCACGTCTCTACGCCAATTCTTCCAAGCTACACCAAATCCGAACTCTAGAATGCAAAATATCCAGACCGCTTCTTCGATCCAAACGAATAAACTACCACGCCGGCACCAAAGAGCCCGACGGTGCATCCAATTGCAACTATCACATGAGATTAGTTCACGTCGATAAGCGTGCTGAGAACTTGCTGACAGACCTTGCACCATACGAAATCCTAATGCTAAGCCGGTGCTATATTGGTCTCCCTCTGAATTCTCGTAAGTCTGTAATTGGCCGGTTAGGAGCGTCAGTCGCGAGAAGAAGGCCGAACATACCTGCGCGAGTCCTCCAGCTGCTGCGATCCCAGACTGAAGCCGAAAAGTTAGACAAAGATAGGGCGATCTGTGTGTTCGACTTACTGGTACTAGGAAGCTTACTGCCGTGACCATGGCAGTGAAAGCCGTCCCACGAAAGATACGTGCGTAAGCATTCCCGAGAATACCCGTCACAAACGCTCCAATGGCCGAGACGACGTCACTCCGGTTGAAAATAAATCGGTTCGCAGCTTCATAAATAAAAATCAGCATGCGATTCAAGTTAATGGACAACATGTACTACACTTACCTTTATTAGCAGCATACGATGCGCAGCTAATGGCAACCATAATAGGAAGCTGCTTGCTCCTAAGAGGCTGCAACTTCCAAAGCGAAGAAATGATGCTATACAGCGGGACGAGAATAAAAAGTGTCCAAACTGGGAGGTGTTGCAAGTACCAAGGGCCGTTCAAATCCCGAATACAGCCCTTGGAAACATACTTGACATTATTGGAAACGGATGCTGCGGGCTTTAAGAACGTAAATGCTCCATCGAAAACCACTTGGCCGTTGTCGTTGGTAAAGACTCCAGGCAGGTCGTAAGTATCGGAGATGTTGTTCAAGGCGGCTGTTATACGACGGCGGGCTGAGCTGTCCACAAGGTAGTAGAAGTCACTTCCGATGGTGAGACTGAAGCCTAGGAACAGAGAGTAGACGATAGCGTAAACCATCTTGACGCTGCCGCTAATGACGTTTCGCGAAGCCAGTTCAAGCGAGCTCGCCACTATATTTAAGTATCAGTAAACCGGCTCTTGTTGTGCCAAGTCCACTTACAAACGATGGACCCGGGAAGAATAAGAACTACCGTTCATAAGTATGTGCACCATCAAGTAAGTCGAAATTACTTACCAACTCCAGCAGAAGAAATGGCCGAATAACAAAATAGGTTGCCCCTGATACTCGACAGCCCGCGAGCGACAAACGACATTAGCATCGCAGCTGAAATTCTATGTAAAGGATAAGTAGCGCGCTTACGGTCTTAGACAACCTCCACTCACTCGAAAATGTTTGAATACATTGGGTTCTTCGAAGCCGTGTGCAGCTGGAGAAAGGCTATCGTCGCACATCCAGCTCCCGCAACCCACATGTCCAAAAAAGAACCTCCAAACGACATGACGCAGATAAGCAACCCGCAGAAAAACGCATGCGCGCATCGTTCCCACAGCCTTGACTTTGATATCAGTTGCACTTTTACGGAAATTTCCAGCAGAATACTCACCCATAGACAGGTGGCTGCTTGATGAGCTTCAAGAGCTTGATCCGAGCATCTTGGGCCGACATCTCATCATGCACCACCTTTCGATAAATCTTGTGTAGCTCGTGCAACTTTCCAAGCTCCAATCGGCCACCCGACTTGACAATATGTACACGAATCCCAAACGTGGTGCCGTTCCCCTCGGACTTTGGCTCTACTCGATCGTTGGTATCTTCATCCTGCGTTCCTTTCCCAAGGATAACCTGCGCGATCGCAGATTTAAGGTCCTTTGAACTACGTCGTTTTTTGTCCAGAGCCGGAGCGCCTTTCTCTCCGTCCAAACTGCCAAAACTGACAATTACGAGCGAAGGGAGATGCAAAAACTCGGCAGGAACCTCTAATACACGCGCCGCAGCGGAGAGCTGATTCTCAACTCGGTGAGAAGGCGCTTGGAACTGGAGCAATGCCTTGGATAAGGCTAGAATAAACGAACGACGTTGTTCCATCGCTGAAACAGATGATCGATCATTATTTGGAACGCATATATTGACCAGGCTAAGACTTACGGCAGATATTCTCAGTAATAAACTGCTTTTTACCCTTTTCACTCCCTACGATAATCGTCGTCCCAGAAAGAGTCCTCGCCATAGACGCGACCTCGTCCCGTTCGTCAGGTTGCGAACCACGAGGTAGATAATACCCGGGCAACGTCGTCTCGCTATACGGCCAACGCGACGCGACACTTGGCTCGGGGTCATAATACTCATCATCGGGATCCCAGTCCGCCTGCGCATGGTAATTCGCGAGCCGGTGCTTGTCATCGTCGTCGTCCCAATCTTCTTCGTGACCCCAGTGACGTGCAGGAGGTTGGATTGCGTTCGTCCGACCCAGGTTTCCGTATGCATCATAAAAGGAGCCAAAATCAAAGGGTTGGTTCGGGATAGACGGGCTATGATAGTACGATGGGTCCGGTCCAGGAGCGGGAGCGCGTCGGCGAAGCGAGTTATCAGGATCCCGAAACGGGTTTGAATTGTCGAATGGGTCATCGAGACGAGAGTGCAAGGGGCTGTCAAACTGGGAACGCTGTTGAGTCGGCTCAGTCGCTGGAGCTCCCCGCCGGGTGAATCCAGTATACGTAGGGAGCGGCTCGGAAACTTCCGAGGAAGTTACTATACTCGGTCGAGGACGATCCGCGCCAAACGACAGTGCACTCATGTAAACTGGTTGAGCCGACGGAGGGGGTACCCTAGGAGACGAAACGCAAGGCGAGAGTGGATGGTCAACCAAGGGCGAACGAGGGTCTCCTGGTGCTCGTCCGGTTTCATTTCGGGGCTCGCGAACAGAATAAAGAACTACCGAAAGCTCATTGTTAGCATGGTATACCACACGCGCATAATTCCTACCAACTCACCCCTATCTGTGTCTCTGCGCTCCCCACTCGCCCGTTCCTCGGGCTTGCTACCATGCTCCGCATTTCCCGCAAAAGACCCCGCCTGGGAACCGGGGCGACTCCGTCCCCGTTTGAGCAGACGCGTGTACCTGTGGACACTATCAGCCTTGAACCGCTTGCCATGCACCGCACATACCTGTCTCCTGGATCTGCTCCAATGGCGTCTGGTTGGCGACGAATTGGAGAAGTCGGGTTGCTACGATCAGAAAATGAGTCCATGTTTGCAAAATGGTCGTAATATGCGAGCGGGTCGAAGTAAGAGACAGCTGCCCCTATTTCGTCCAGGGATGTTGGCCCCTGAGGGTACAAACTAAACCAAACACCTTGCGTGGCGGCTCAACTTTAGCTTAGACAGCGCGAATTAAGCAGACTTGAACGCAGAAAACACAAGTAGCGCTCACATTGAAATTCTATCTTGCGTAACTTTTACTTGACCGCCCGACGGAATGACTAAACGAATGAGTATTGGTAGACTACAACTACGTGACAATGCGATATAAACAAACAGCGTGGACAAAACCCCAAGGCTCAACCTAAACCCAAGTCTAGGAAGAAACCAAAACCCAAAACAAAGATTTACGCGACAGGAGCAGCAGTGACCATCGCCCGGTTGTCAATATGGAACTTGCGGCGCTTGTGGTCGCGCTTGACCACACCTGGGGTGATGCTCGGGACCGTGCGGCAGTTGGAAGACTTGGCGGCAGGGTGGGCGGCGGGAGTGGGCTTGACGCCTTGGTGCCAGGTAGAGGTTCCGTAGACGCCCATGGGCAGGTCATTGTCGCCGTCGCAGGACTCGAATTTGCCGGCGTCGTAGTTGGCGGGCATGTTCCAGGCGCAGCCCATGACATCTAGTTTGTCAAGTCAATAATCGGAAAAGGAGTGGTGGAAAGTTGACGTACCATAGATGTGCTGGCAGTTCTGGGCAGCGTTGGGACCGGTGCACGCACGGAAGCAGAACTCCTTGTCAGACATCTAAAGCCCAGTCAGCAAAAAGTAACCAAGCGTATTGCTACGACCCACAAAGTTGGTCCACTCGTGGTACTGGAGGTTCTTGCTAAAGGTGTTTCCATACACAAGGCCGCCGACTAAAATACCGTCAGAACCATATGAACGCGGAGAGCGCAAACTACTCACTAGGGTTGCCGTTGCCGTCAGCACCGTGCGGGTCGAGCTCGCCTCCATCATCACCCTTGCGGATGTTGATCTTGGTAAAGTCGCCAACGCCAGTAACCTGAACATAGTCCTTGGTCTTGACGAAATGAACACCCTTGAGGGTACCCTTGGGCATGACACGAGTACCACGACCAGACTTGGTGCACCACGCGACCTCCTCGCGCTCAGTATCACCGATCGCACCGACGCTCGGAGGAGCCCAGAGGCAAAAGTCGTCGACGTCGTTGATCCAGACGGTCTGGCACATCGACTTGGTGTCCGAGTCGGGCGAGGGGGTGCACTTGTTCGTGCCCGTCTGCCCCTTTTCAGACTTGTTGGGCGGGTCGGTGGAGAGATAGCCGACGTTCCAGACCTGGTTCGGGTTCTGGTTGGTGCAGGACCAGACTTGGGCGACATTGCCGTTGTTCATGCTGCCGCCGGTGAGATCCACGCACTTGCCTGCAAGGGAAAGACGATTAGCACGCTATGCCAAGCATACGAATCCTAACATACCATGGTTCTTCCAGGAAAGGTGGTTGTCACCAGTATAGTACCAGTTCTGGTTGGGGTTGTTGTTGCCGCAGGTCCAGATCTGGAGCTTGGCACCGTCGACGTTCTGGCCGTTCACGACATCGAGGCACTTGTCGCCGTAGAGCTTGATGTTGCCGCTAGAGCCGCCAGCAAACGTCCATTTTTGGCCAGCACCGCCGTTACAGTCGGCGACAACCACAGGGGCACCGTCCTTGTTGTCGGCCTGGAGGCACTTGGCGGCGTTGTTGCCTGGCTGGATGAGGAGCGCGCCTTGGTAGGCGGGGGTCTGGGCAGCAGCGAGCCCGGCAGCGAGAGCGACGACAACAGCGATCTTGGACATAGTGAAAAATGTATAAGTAAAGACTGTGGGTTCCACGACGAGGGAGAGACGAGGAGGAATGGGGGACGGGGAAAAAACGCGGGGATTAAATAGGTCTTGGCGGCTATTTTTGTCGAGAACTTCACGTGAACATCCACGCGTCGTGACTCCTGAGTCTCGACCCCTGATGCCAAGTTTGGCTTCTGAAACACGGGGAACATGAAAAAGAACTTTGTATTTTTCTGTTCATCGATAAATAATCCTCACTCGTCCCATATCCTCAGGCGTACCGTTCCCTCCCCCAAGCAAACTCAACCAGCGTTCAATCGTCTGCCAGTTGACCCCAAACCGAACACACAACTCGTCCCCGTGATGCGTCCCATCCAAAAGCGTCTCTAGCTCGGGAGGAACGGACTGTAACGCAGGGTCCCGCCCGCCCCCGACAGGATTAAATAATGTTGTCACGGCTGTGCTGGTACTATCGGACCGTTCGCGTTCACCGATCCCGGGTCGGGCTCGTGATATTTGCCCGGGTTGCGTGGTCGATCGGGGACCTCGGGGTGCGACCGGGCTAGTGCTTAAAGCAGTTGCAGTGCCGGATGCCGAAGCAGATGCAGACGAAGTAGTCGTAGTCCCATTGGCTCCTGCAGTCGCATTTGGAAAGCGCCCCGCGACGCTCGACAGCAACGCATGCGCAGATGGACGCGTCGTCGGTGGACTAAACGAAGTACTCATAGCTCCGGCCGTAGCACCAATACTGGCACTCAGCATCGAAGTGGAAGCACTCCCCCCGCTTGGCCCACGCTCGAATCCACTCGCTCCACCGTGGTACGCCCCTGCACTTCCGCCTGACCCTGCTCGAATGGTACCAACGCTAGCACTCTCGTCTCCATGCTGCTTACCACTCCCGTCGGCTATAAACGCACTCCGAATGCCTTCGACCTGGTCTCCGCTCAAAACCCGCCCCGGGCCCCGTGGTCGGCCACGTCGGGCAAGGAGCACAGGCCAGCGTCGGACACGTCGGACGAACCCTTTGATGACACCAAACGAGATGAACCGTCGAGGGACGATCGTGGATGTAATGTCAGGGGTTGAGGCACCCAGGGAATTCGGGCCTGGCGAACGAGGTGTAGAAGCTGACGAACAGTTTTCGAGCCATTCGTGGACGGTTTTGGAATTTGTGAGGCGAGAGTAGAGGCGGAGAAGGTCTGGCCAGGAGGCGGGAGTGTGGCCTGCGGGACACAATTAGGTGAGCACCAAGATGGAAGCATGTACCCACCAGGGAGAGTAACATAACCCGGGCACTCTTCTTTTACCCCCGGGTCGTTGGCTAGCAATTGAATAGATGACTTGAGGGCATATATATTGGTGTATTGGAAGATGTCCGTCATAATAATGCATTGGTAGAATCTACTGCGCATTAGTACACAACCCGACGTGGTAGTAGACTACTCACAAAAGATGCTGCACGCTCGCCCTCCCCAACTCGAGGTCGACATCTGCCAACTCCGCAATCTTCTTCACATGGTTTACCCCATCCACATGTCGAATGACTCGTGCCATCGTCAAATCCCAGTTCTCATCCATGCGTTTCTCGATATTGATCAATGCGACAGGCACGTCCCAATCGTTTACAGCAGGAGGGTTCGGATAAAACGGAAAGAGCTTGAGCTCGAAAAAGTTAAAAGTGTCGACTTGGATGGAAGTTTCAGAGTACGAGTTTAGGTCTTCGTAGAGCTGTTCGATTATGCTGTGCATTTTCCAAGAGGTCATGCTGTTGGACAAGAAATTGGATTCTTGCTGTAATACACATTCAAAACGCGCCAAATAGCCCAGGGATGCGATAGACTCACCTCACACGCCATGAGCACCCTCCCGCATTTCCGTACAACTGGCTCGTAACAGCTCAAATCCGCCTCTCTGTCAAACACAAAGCACAGATTATACCTAAACCATAACCGCTTGTACACCTCGTCTCTCAACGCGACCGGAAACCCAAGAATACGATGCCGCGGTGTGTTACAATGCAGCAGCCGACCGCATAGTTCGTTTTTAGGTATCACGTATTCTGAGATCGAGTCGAAATCGAGGATTCCGACATTGGGTGCCGCGCGTGATTGAGAGCTCGATCGAGAGGCTGTGGGTGGAAGGGGTTGAGGGACTTGAGGAGGGGGGATGATAGCTGGAGATGGTGTGCCGTTGTCAGGAAGAGTAGTGGTGGGGAGCGTGGGAGGGGACGTGAATGGGCTACCAGAGGGACTGCGGCTTGTGACTGGGTTCATCGTAGGGCTGAGGATGGCAGAGGGCGGATAAGGCATGTGGTGCGAGGTTGTGATCGCATCTTCGGGGACTTGGTAGACGATTTGAGGACCTTTGACGGGGTCAAATACAGCATAGAAGATTGATTGGATGCGAGGGAGGAAGGACGATTCGTCGATGTAGGCTTCTGAGGACATCTGTCGTGAGTCAATACCAAGACAAACATACTGCGGAATCGCGACTTGCATCGATTGCTGTGACGGTGGCAAGCCTGATTTATAAATTAGGAGAAATGGTTGCCGACAAAGGTAAAGCGCTTTTCAAAGGATTCTTAGAGAAACAATAAGTCAAGACTAGGATGGGCAAAAAGCGGTGCCCAAACTCAAAGGAGTAATATTGCCGCGA
>WSLM01000461.1:0-16626 GCA_019677335.1 Ceratobasidium sp. UAMH 11750 | reverse complement strand
ACCCCGCTCTCGCTGCCACCGACGACCATAATGGGCGCACTCCTCACTCTGCCAATGGCAGGCCTCTTTGGCACTGTCGGCTCCTCATGCCTCGCCGGCATCGCATTCTGCTTCACCTCGACTGCAGGTATGTCGTCCATTCTCCCACCGCAGCATAAACTAACTCTCACCAGCTTCCATGTTCTGCAAGTCCTTCAACTGCAACTCGTCGATTGCTACCCGTGTCGGATTCGCGGTGAGTTGACTCAGCTGTTGCAATACCGCCATCTAATCTCCCACAGATTATCTTCGCTCTCAATTCAATCCTAGCCTGGGTCATGCGTACAGACAGGGCCATAAAGCTCGTCGAGAAATGGAGCTATGATTACATCAAGATGGACTGCACCAATGACAAGTGCTATGGAGTTCTCGCCGTTCACCGCATCTGCTTTGCTCTCTGTCTCTTCCACACTCTCCTCAGCGCTTTGCTCATTGGAGTCAAGGACACTCGCGACAAACGCTCTGCGATCCAAAACGGGTAAGCACCCACTCTGCCTCTTACCTACCACAACTCACGTACTCTCCAGCTGGTGGGGTCCCAAAGTTCTAATCTGGCTCATCCTCGTCGCCGTCTCATTCGCGATCCCCAACCCATTCTTCATCTTCTGGGGCAACTACCTCTCGCTCATCGGCGCCACCCTCTTCATCATCCTCGGCCTCGTTCTCCTCGTCGACTTCGCCCACTCGTGGTCCGAAACATGTCTCGACCACATCGAGTCCGCCCCAGAAGACTCCAAGCTCTGGCAGCTTATCCTCGTGGGTTCCACCGCAGGCTTATATGTCTTTTGCATCGTCATGACCGTGCTGCTTTACGTCTTCTTTGCCGGCGGAGGATGCACACTCAACCAATTCCTCATCTCCACCAACCTCGCACTCTGCATCCTTATTACCCTCATCTGCGTTCATCCAGCCGTCCAGGAGGCCAACCCGCGCTCGGGCCTTGCACAAGCGAGCATGGTCGCTGCTTACTGCACTTACCTCACCACCTCGGCTGTCGGGAACCATACCGACGGCAACTGCAACCCCCTCCACCGCTCTCCTGCGCGCAATGGGACAGTCATCCTCGGCGCCATCTTTACGTTTTTGGCAATTGCGTATTCCACGAGTCGGGCTGCTACCCAGAGCCGTGCGTTGGTTGGCAAGAAGCGCCCTGCAGGAGCGATTGCGTTGCCAGACGAGGACCACACGCGGGGTGATTCGGGTGTTGGGCTTGTTACGACTCAGCCAACGAGGAAAGATACACCGAGGTATCAGGCGCTGTTATCTGCCGTCGAGGCCGGGTGAGTTTGTCGGTTGTAGCCTAGTGAATTTACTGAACTCTGGTGCAGAGCGATTCCAGCGTCGGCTTTGGATGAGGAGGACGAGGAGGATGAGGGCCCCACCGGTGATGAACGGGATGACGAGCGCACTGGCACGCGTTACAACGTGAGTAATTTGCCGAAATATCTATACTCCAACTAACCGCCTAGTCTAGTACTCTTGGTTCCACATTATCTTTGTCATGGGTAGCATGTACGTCGGCATGCTCCTGACAGACTGGTACGTCCCCACGTGCTTCTCCGCTGCTCTCCACTCCAAGTGACCTCGCTTACAGGAACGTTGTGAGCACTCGCCCGCTCCCAGACAACCCCGACCCGAACCAGGACGTGTACATTGGCCGTTCCGAGACCGCCATGTGGATGCGCGTCGTGTCCAGCTGGGTCTGCATCCTGCTCTACACCTGGAGCCTTGTTGCACCTGTGTTTATGCCTGATCGGTGAGTGTTATGATTCTAGGTTTCAGTTGATGAGCGGTATTGATGTTTGTGACCTTAGGTTTGGTGATCCGTAAGAGACATTAAATACAGCTTGGATTTTTTATATGTATAGCAGATAGCGCGGAATACGAGATACATTGGATATTCATTAGTTCTAAGCCTACGTGCCCGATCTAGTCCCCTATTCATGCAATAGCCCCAATCTCCTTCCCGACAACTCCTAAACACCGCTTGGCGTACTCCCTCGCACTCGTACCCTCTCCATCCACAACCCTCGCCGCACTCTGCATCCCAGCAATCTCAACCAAAATATGAAACAGCCGGTGAAGGAGCGCATGTGATGAACGCTGTGCGGCGTCGGCAATCAAACGTGCAGACGGGAGAGAGGTATCAATCGCTAGCAACAAGCGTCAGTTGGAGGCCGAGACGGGAAGAAGCAGCCGAAGACGTACGTGGTTGAGTCGCAGCATGCGCAGACGGGCTGTGCGAGTATGCCGCCCAGAGACTTCCCGACCAAAGCTCGTGATTTAGCATCCGCCGGAGGACATATAGAACTTCCTCTTCCCGGACCCTTTTCATCCAAAACCCAACCCTACATCAAACCTAGAATATCAAGCAAGCGGTCGGCTTACCTCGGAAACGGGACGTTGCCGCGGACAGCTTCGTCCCGAACGTATTTGCTCAGCACGCCTTCGCATCGGTCCATGAACAATGGCAGACAGAGTGTCGCGACGCGCCTTCGCTCGGGTTCACGGTCTTGAACGCTAATATTAGCCGACGCGAAATGAATCAACAAGCGAGGCGTACCAGTTTCGACAACGGCGCACACGAGAAAGAGTAGATCAAACGCCCAATACGCAAACCGCTCGCGCGGGACGGCCTGGGCGCTCTCCACCGTCGCGTCGCCTCCGACCCACGACTCTCCGCCGTCACTCGCTGCGCTCCCGCTACTGTGTTCTACATGAAGAGCGCTCGCTGAGTGCAAAATACGCGCGAGTTGGGTAATCACATAGTCCGGAACACGCGCGCCGCCGAGGTGTGGGACGACGTCGACTTCGAGTGTCGAGAGGAGAGCGAGATCAAAGTTTTCTTCTGCGTCTTGGACATCGAGCGGGAGAGACTCGGCTGCAGAGCTATTGTGGAACGAACGGTAAGGAATGAACAAGGGGTGGCAAGGGGAACGTACCAATCCGCGAGAAGCCCACCTCGGAAGACATCCACGACTTGTCGCCAGATTGCTTCGACACGGCCATCGGGAACATCTACCCAGACGGTTAGGATATGCCTTTACGACTCTAACAGCGAAAACAGCCTCACTTTCGTTGAATTTAGGAAGCTCAAGAGTGCAGTCTTTAATTACCTGGAGCACGCAAGTAGTTGCCGTTTTCCACAGCGGAGGATCGTTTCCAAACTTGGAAGGAGCTGGACAGTCGTATTTGAGTTTAATCGGAATCGAGTATGCCTGTACGAGACATTAAACAGCTGGAATAAAATGAGTATGGCACATTCGCGTACCGAGAGGATACTATCCAGCGTGCCATCCTGGTAGATGTCCGGACTCTGCTTGAAACGCCCATAAATCTCCACGAGGATAGGCATGACTCGTTTCGCTAGTGCAATATACGTCACCCTCCTACGCGGACGACCAGAACTCGCCGCGGGATTCGCATCGGGTACGTCAAACGCGGCGAGGAAAGCGAGAGTGGCGAATTCGGATAGGTCAGTCAAGACGAGAGATGGGACGCCTGGAAAGTCGAGATTGAATTCGAGTACGGCGTCCATCACAATGGACTGCACGGGTGTCAGCGCGTCGATGTCTGGTCGGTAGTCTGGCGAGCTCGAGTACATGATCACGGCCTTGAGAATCGCCATGCAGCGCTTGAACCGGTCCAGGTCCCAGTGGGTACGGCTAACAGCGTGCAAAGCTTTCAAGACGTCCACGAATGCGTGCAAGCACTCTTGGGTAAAAGGTGGGCCAGTGGCCGCGGGTTGATCTATAGCTGAGCCGAGTCTGTCGCAGGATACCCAAACTTGTTCTCGAGATTTATCGGCAATGGGCAGCATCTCGCCTTCGGCAGCGTTCATGCTCGCCAATCCCTTTTCCAAGCAACGCAAGGCGGCCGTGCTGGTGGTTCTATCGTCAACCAGGACCGAGTCCGTTACAATCTGCAAAAACCTCTCCCAGCCCCGATCATAATCCTCGAGGTGCATGATTTTGGATACCAAAAAGTCGTTCAATACCGCGGCAACCGACTGGAAGGCAAGTGTCTTGGTTTCAAACCAGTTTTTGGCGGTTGATGCGGTATTCATGGCCCCTGGAAATGCCTCGGGGGACATCATTGCAAGACTCTGCTCGACCGCGGTCGTGAGTGTCGCTATGAGTGGGAATACGATCTTCCACATGCATTCGTTCCAGGTCTCGGCGCTGAGAGTCGCACCATAAAACTGCAGCGTCCTGAAGAGCGTCTGTATGCTGCCGTTTCGTACTTCGGGACGTGAATCAGAGCAAAGACCAAGTAACTCGAGCAAAAGGAACATCCAAATTTGGTTGTATTCGCCCTCTTTTGCAGGGTCGCTTCGTTTGGCCTGGACCGAGTCGGATACGCTCCACAACAAACTCTCTGCCGCTGTCAATGCGATATTGGTATCAGGTTGACGGCCGAACAAGCCTAGAGTGGTGATGCATAAGCGTAGGTGTTCCGGCGATAACACGTCTAGGCTATCACACATAAGGGTCATCGACTGAAACGCGATGCGTACGAGCACGTTGCTATTTTTAGGCTGAAGCGGGGGCGGCCTGAATCGTTGGGGAGTGGATGGCACGCTCGAGACTGGTGACTTGATGGACGTCACGTCGTCAACGGTGGAACTAGTTAGAATCGCGGCAGGCTTGCAAACGTTGCCAAGCATGGCGAATATTGTGTCCCATCCAACAACCAAGGTATGGCCCGAAAACTGGAGTATGGTGTGTAAAGTTTCTAGGCCGAGTTTTCGAATATCAATGATAGTGGAAGATGTCCCGTCCAATTTGATCTGAGCAGAGAGTGCATCGAGGACTCGGCGTTGAACCTGCGGCTGGAGTTCGCCCGTCGAAGAGAGGTTGCGTGGGATAACCGTTAAGATCTCATCCAAGACTTCGGCCGCTTGCATACGAATTCCAGGGGGCGCGGCAGCTTTTCCGAGTACGGACAGGAGATGGTTGGTAATGGCGTTCCAAGCAACCTCTGGGTCTCGGTAAGCAAGCCTGTGCACATTGAGCAAGGCGACGACCCCAAGTTTAGCGATACCATAATCTCCGGTGCGCTAAGAATAAATTATGAGTAAATTCACGAAGTTTGCGGGACAAACTCACCAATGTGCGCGACACATGGATCCCACTTGCACGTCGACGTTGGAGATTTTCTGAGCTGGAAATGGATGGCAGTAGGGAGGTGGATGATCTGGGCTCCTCAATTGGGTCTATTACGCCTTCCGATTGCATTACCACCATGGCGGCACTCAGTTTGCAAAGTGCATCCACCAAGTCCCCGAAAGCTGAGTCTTCAAGACTCTTGGACGCCTCGAATAGTTTGTCCATTGTCGCGAGGATACTCTCTGGCTCTAGGTCTGAAAAAAGAGGATGCCGAGCTTGAGGGGAGCCCGAGGAGGATGGGGCTATCGCCGTCCCGCCAGCCGCTCGAAGCTTTGCACCAACGGCAGCGGATACACCCAGCATGGACGACCGTTTCCCTCCCGCGCCCATCGATCCCCCAGTCCAACGTGCGCCTTTAGCTGTGAGAACGTAGTCCGCGTTCTGGAACAACTCAACAACATCAAACCAGCTTGTTCCCAGGCTACCAGCAAGAAAGAGGGTGATCGAGATCAGCGTTTTTAAACACGCCAGGTTCCTGTCAGATAGGCCAGGCGGAATAGCAGGCCCTCCTGAGAGTGCAGACAACCCCATGCTATCCACTACGCCGGGTGTTCGCGGCGCCGATGGTTCAGAGTAGGACTCTAGACTCGATACCACCTTGGAGGGGACAGCGAAGCGAGACAAACTGGTCATGAACGCGTCTCGAGGGACATTCAAACCAAGTGCACCTGTTGCGCTTGTCAAGCTCTGCATACTGAGGAGAACGTCCGCAAAGAGCTCCTCAGATAAATTGGTCGTGATGAAGAAGGATAGGGCAGCAAGAAGACCTGGCCAACCGCTTTCGAGCATGGCATAAGTAGTTTTGAGTTGCTGGCTAATTGGGTCACCCTCGGGCAGAGTCGACAAGTCAAGTGCTGGAGGGGCGCGAACAATAGCTTCGCCGGCGGCTCGCGGGCGCTGTAGCATGATAGAGGTGTACTGTTGCAGGGCGGAAGAAGTAAGACTCTCTGCAAGAGACACAAAACATTGAAGCGAGAGAAGGTAAATGTAAGTCTCGGGTATAATGGGTGAGTCGGCTTTATCAAGTTGGTCGATGCTATGGGCCGTCAGAATGTGAAATTCATCGGATACGCGACAACCAGCTCACCACTGCAGTTTCATCGTTGAAGCAGAAGTGCTCAAACCTGGCCCAGCCCCCATCATCCCCACAACCCCAGATATAGTGGTGGTAGCCGCATTCGCCACCATGCCCGCCACCAGTCCAACGTTTCCTCCATAAACCGAACTTCCGCCAGTAATATCAGAAGCCGCGTCTTTAGTCGAAACGCCAACCCCGCCCATTTGCGCGCCGACACCTAAAAGGCTAGGCTTTTCCGTTGCTAATCGCCTCAGAGCAGTTACCAATGCAGAAAATACTCCAGAGCTCGCCCCGCCGCTAGAGATAGCACGTGCGTCATATCGTTCCCAGATCGCACGCATTAGGTCCGGGTCGCCACAAAGTCCACGAGCAATCTCCATCGCTAGGACGCGCATCCAGTGAGGGCGTGGAGCCTCGCCGTTGTCAGAGTCGCCTACAATAACCTTTATGAACAACATGAGAAAGACTTCGGACTCCGTTTCAAGCTCAACGGAGAACTGTTTCAACAGCAGGAAGACTACTCGAGTAGACCGAAGGGTGAGAGGGAAGTGCGGCCTATCAGAAAGGGATTTAAGCAAAAGTGGGGAAAGGTGGTGCCTCAAGAGCATAAGAAGCTCCGGTTGCTGGGAGCAAGGTGTCAGAATAACAGAATACACTACAAACGAGAAAACCCACACTTCTAAATATCTCATGATAATTAGTGAGCACACTCTCGATTAGCTCTAGCGAGAATGTCTTTGGAAGAGATTCCAAGTGGAGATATAGTGGCCGCTCCGAGTTTGCAAGTAAACATAAATCTTGAAATATGGCAAATGCGTCGTGCGCGGAAGGAGGTAGATCGGCGGAAGTTCCATCCGGTAATTGTGCAAATCGACTCGGTGACTGGTCTACCCAGGGTCATTCTCGTGTGCTCGACATGGGTGTTCAAATACATACCAGGAGGAGCATCTGTAGTGGAACGCTGTTTCTGTTCGGCAACCACCTTGTCAAAAATAAACATAACCAATTGGCGGAGGGTCGCCGCCGCAGTAGAAGAGACGACAGCAATCCGAGAGTCCTGGAGTCTGAAGCAAAGTAGAAGCGCCTTCACAGAGGTAAAAATTAGTGAGTATCACGAATACGGTACTCAGCGGCTCTCACCTCTCCAAGAAGGTCATCGTGGATGTCAGGAAAATTCGTCAAAAGTGACAGAAGCGTTTGGAGAATCTTGAGCTGAATGTCAACCCCTTGAGAGATAGAGTCCCCTAACACGGATATGATGGAGGACACGGACGTCTGAGGCACAGCCCGCATCGAAATCAGGCGCTGAAAGGAGCCAATAGATATCGCCACGACTTTGCTGTTCCTCGTGGCGCAACCCATGAATATAGGCTTGAGTAATTCATCGGCTTGAGGCCCTCCTGGAACGAGGGTAAGGGGATTGCACGTCGTGGGATCCAAGCACTCACCATTATGCAATATGTGGATTGCCGAGTCTGGGGACGCCCTTAGGATAGTCAACGAGCGTTCTGCAGCCTAGTTCTCGGTTAGACCCAAGTCTCGGCATAAAATGCGCCATTACTTCTCGGATATCCGGATGTTTTCTCCGAGTTTCACTGGCCAAACCCTGTAATTAACAGACAAATCTCAGCTAGGACACTCCGTGAACAAGCCAGTCAGACGAATATACCTGAAGTTCAGTAACGAGAAATGAGAGTGAGCTCATTCTTGGATTCCTCGGCACATGGACAAATGTATCGTCAGAGTACTCGCAGCAAGCTTGACACGTTTAGGCTTGGGTCGGGATGACTTTAAGAGACCGAGGCGTGTGTAAACATCACATGACCGTGCAGGGACAATTTGATAAGGTGACTGACACACTGTAAATTTCCACCACACACTGCATGGCCAAGGCAGATTCCGTCCCACAAGCCACCTTCAAGCCCAACCCCCCACAACGTAATTTCGACCAAATTTTATTTGTGATATATTATTAACACGTTTCTAGCGTCTAAGCGACCTCTCCAGGCAACCAGCAACGGTCTGAACGGTCTCAAGCGGAAACGTAGTGTGATTGCATTTGGAGATGGTAAAGGAGACGAGGAACACGGCGCCGCGAATGGGCAGCGAATAAATGGTGGACCACAAACGAAGAAGGCCCAGAACCGGCTAACTCTGCTGGCCGAACGAAAGCAGCTACCAATATGGAGTGGGCGGAAAGCCTTGGTGAAAGCAGTGCAAGATAACGACACTCTGATCATCCTGGGAGAAACGGGAAGCGGAAAGACGACTCGTGAGTCTGATCTGATCGTACGCTTGAGATTCTAACGTACTTTGGTGCATGGCCGGACTTTACCGCCAGAGGTCCCCCAGTTTCTTCTCGAGTCCGATTCAATTGGCTCTGGGATGATCGCCGTCACCCAGCCGCGAAAAGTTGCCGCCATTTCTCTCGCCGGTCGTGTATCCGCAGAGCAAGGGACCTCATTAGGCAGTACCGTTGGCTATGCGGTTCGATTTGACGAAAAATCCAGCCCAGAAACTCGCATTAAATACCTCACAGACGGAATGCTGGTTCGGGAGCTGCTTTCCGATCCCTCGCTTTCACGGTATAGCGTGGTTATCGTGGACGAGGCACACGAACGCACCCTTCGAACAGATATGCTACTGGGGAGTCTGAAGCGCATACAATTGGATAGAAGCGGGCAGAATTCTGCGGTCCAGCCGAACGGTAAAGGGAAGGGGAAGGCGTTACCGCTTGGCGCAGCGGGTCCGCTGAAGGTCGTTGTGATGAGCGCGACTTTAGATGCTGAGCGCTTCAGCCGATTCTTCAACAAGTGTGTGCCTTCTTTTTACATTCTTCCGATTAACCGATCCTTTCTAGTGCCAAGATTGTCTATGTCAAAGGGCGTCAGCATCCTGTCAAGTTGATGTACCTTGCAGAGGCCACATTGGACTATTTAGATTCTGCACTCCGAGCGGTCTTCCAGATTCATGCAAGTCAACCGCCTGGCGATATACTGGTGTTTTTAGCAGGTATGGCTATGGAGCCTGTATGATCGATCCCCACTCGAACTCTTTACCAATTCTAGGACAGGAGGATATCGAGAGCCTTGAGAAAGCCATACAAGTGTATGTCACCAAATTACCACCGAATACCCTTCTCGTGTGCCCCATGTACGCCGCGCTCCCAACTCATCAACAAACTCGAATATTCCAACCACCGCCAAAAGGAGAACGTAAAGTCATCCTATCCACCAATATTGCCGAAACTTCCATCACAATCCCAGGGGTGAAATATGTAGTTGATAGTGGGATGTGCAAGGAAAAGGGGTATCAAAGCCGCAACGCTGGAACCGGTCAGTGTTCCCCAGAAATCCGATCGCTTATTTGCGCGTCTCACTGTGATTCAGGAATCGAGACTCTCACTCTCCGCCCCATCAGCAAATCGTCAGCTATACAGCGGGCGGGCCGGGCGGGTCGTGAGGTACGCACTCGAGCTCTAAATCCCCGTCAACCTAAGCTGACCCCCGATGTTTCCGTCCCAGGGCCCAGGTCTATGCTTTAGGTTATACACCGAGCAAGCATATGGTGTGCTTGATAATATATCTCAGCCCGAGATTCAACGGTGCAACCTCGCCTTTGCCACCCTACAACTCAAATGTTTGCAACAAGACCTCTCGAGCGCGGATCTCATTGACCCTCCCCCCGCTGATGCCGTGGCTACTTCGTTCATCTCGCTTTTTGGCCTCAATGCTTTGGACTCTAACGGGCATATCACGCCACTGGGTCGGAGATTGGCAGCATTTCCGCTAGACCCGCCTTTTGCTCGAGCACTCGTTGCATCGGAAGAACTGGGTTGCATGGCCGATGTGATCGACATTCTAGCACTCTTGTCCGGTTCGTCAAAGGTCATGCTCGACCCACCAAGCGAACAGCGTGAAGCCGCGCTGGAAGCTCGACAAAAGTTTATTCATCGGAGCGGCGACCATCTGACACTTTTGAACGTGCTGCGTGCATATGTGGAAGTGGGCGAGGCAAACGATCGGGCTAATACTCGAAGCTGGTGTAACTCGAATTGGTTTGGCGAAAGAGCACTGAAAGAGGCGTTATCGATTCGTGCTCAGCTCCGATCGACGTGCCAGCATATGAGGATGGATTGCGCACAGAAACCCGGAGATATGGCGGACAACGTACTCAAGAGTTTGCTGGCGGGACTGTTCATGAACACTGCATTATTGCAACCAGACGGGAGTTATCGGCAGGTTGTAGGGCAGCGTGTGAGTCTACATTGTTAGCGGTAGGTTCCCAGACTCACAAGCCTCTCAAGCCTGTCAAAATACACCCCGCGTCATCACTGTCTGGCCGAAAGGTGACGGCCATCATATTCGACGAACTTGTAAGAATACCTCTCTCTAATCAAGCGTGGAGTTCCTGACTCTTGCGTAGACTCACACCTCAGCTACCTACGCCCGCGGCGTCTCTGCGATACCCCGTCAATGGATAATGGAAGTACCTTTCTTCTCAGCTAAAGGTGCTCAACAGTAATTTAGACTCAAATCCTTCAAGGACGTTTCATTCTGCAAGTAAAATTATTGTACATTGCTTTGTGGCTTTCGAAATGCTAAATCAACCGCACTACATCGTGATTAACAAATTCTTCAATCTTGAACCCGTCAAACGGACGCTCTACGACTCCTGCCTGATTGAGGATGCTGAAGAGGGTCCCAATTAGCATATACCCAGGCCGATTATCAGAGATCCTACTTCAATGTGTCTGCAATAACCTTGCCAGGAATAGCACTACAATCCTCAACCCAGCGCACGGTCTTCAACCAGTCCCGCACATCTTTTTCCTCGTATCCAAAGCGCTGGCGGATAAAATCGACATCGGCCTCGTCACGTTGTCGCGGCTCATCAAACCGGCGAGCATATTGAGTTAACTGCCCAAGGAAATTGCGCAATGCCCCCGGGTCTGCACGCTCGGGCGATGGATGGGCCGCGATGAGCCAGGACGGCCATGGGGTAAGTACGGAACCTATCTATAAGGGTGGTTGGGCTGCGATGTACACAGGACCGGGTCGGCACTTACGAATCTAACCTCCCCCGAGTCTGCATGGGGTTTTGTCGTGAACCTGGTCAATTCACATGCGTTAGTGCAGGTAGGGTGGGCCCAGTATAAGAAGTTTCACCATTCCCAAAGAAAAGCACTGAGGCAAAGGAACATTAGCAACCTGAAAAGGGAAGCCAAATTCACTTACCTTGTCGATCCATCATTAACTGAAGCGTTCAGCCCTTTCAGGTCGTTGTTGACTGGTCAAGTCTTGGGTGAGTTTCCCAAGCTCATAATCATTTAGCAAGATCTCACCTTGAAACTCGGGAATTTCGACTTTTCCGTCTGGGGTAGTCCATTCATTCTGCATCGCCCTAAAGTTGTATAAGCCACCCGAGTACAATCAAAGAGACATCGTGTAGACGTACATCACCGCCGCCATTGTTTGAGATCCGCTGTAGAACCGTTGAGTTTATTTCTGTATAGCAGAATATGGCCGACCTTCCGATACGCGAAATGCCTATTTTGGTTCCTCGAAGGTCCTCGATCGATTGGAACTTGCTATCTTTTCCGGTAATAACCGCCCTGCGTGGGGGCTAAGGCTCTGGACATGACAAGGCAGACCAACGCGCGTACCAGTTCAACGAAGTTTGCACATATGAGCCGACCAGTTTGTATGCCTTGGAGCCTTTGGCGATCCCAGCAATCAGGGCATCCGTCAATGCTCTGAGTTGTATGACGTAGTATGTTCAGCAAAAACACGAATTCGGCTGGTTTTGCTCACACTGCAACATCAACCTCGTTGTTTTGTAGAGCAGCGGTCATGGCGCCAGTTCCACCTGTTTGGTTGTCAAATGAATTCCAAGAGCTAGTCGAGCGCCTGACCTGGAAATGGAGTGAGAGCAAAAGTCTTGCCATTATCACCATCTGCGTACTAGTAGGATGTTGGATTAAGCATGGCTCGGCGTTATTGTCACTTGCCTGGAGGAGGGGCGAGGCAAAGTGCTCGGGAACGTATCCGACACGGAGCATGGTGGTCGCTGAAATAGGGATCGACGCGTTTGATATGACTCAATTGCAAATAGGTATCCCCTCAACCAACCACGCCAACTGAGTTACACATGTCGACCTTGTCTCTGCTTCATTTCAACGATGGTACGCGTTTTTCAATAAATTAACCTGTAGCTGACACGACCGGGCAGTCTATCGTGTCACTAAGCAAAAAATCCAAGGCACAAGCGGTACCATAGGTGGGCACGTACCAGCTTGCAGGGACCTGGATGAAGGCTCATCGGCTTTGGACTCTCAGATGTTACGCAATTTGCTGGACTTTTAGAGTCTATACGCAATAGCTGGAGTGAACGCCCGGACGGGAAACGTGATGGCCTAGTGCTGTTCAGTGGTGACCTATTTAGCCCTAGTGTGGAATCCACGGTTACCCGGGGTAGCCACATGGTAAACACCCACCTGCATCCATGGAATTTGGAGCTGAACCGTCCTAGGTTCCGGTTATGAACAACATGGCGCCTGATGTAGCCTTGACAGGTCAGTTGTGTCATAAACGCCGTGAGATGTAACTAAATCCTGCTCTACGGCCCAGGAAACCACGATTTCGACGTGAGGATCATGATACATTGCTAATTATATATTGTTCTAACCCTTATCCGTCTCTCGCAGTTTGGATACCCGCATTTATGCAAACTCATAAACGACTGCACTTTTGTATACTCTGCCCTCTTCTCTATCTTTTCTATCAATTGACTTATTCCGACAGCCCTGGCTCTTGAGCAACATTATTGACACCGACACCGGTACCGTACCCGACAAACTTACGCGCTACCAGGTATTCGAACGGGGTGGTGTCCGGGTTGGCGTCATTGGGTTGGTCGAAGAGTGCGTATAGCTCAGTTTATTCCAGATTCTCTGCGTATAACTTGACCTGTAGAGAATGGATTGCGACCGTCACTTCATGGCCTGCCAGCTTCAAGTACCAGTCGATGGCGGATACTACCAGGTGTCTCTCGGAAGAGCTCCGCGATCCGAATGGTCCACACAAATGCGACATTATCTTGGCGCTCACGCATGCAAGGTCTGCTCGCTTTTGAAATTTCGGTGATCGATTTACTGACTTTGTAGTCCAGACTACCGAATGTGAGCTCATTGGGAATGATCAAACAAACCGCATGATGCTACTGACCTTAACAGGACATCAAATTGGCCAAAGCGGTAATGGCACATTCACAGATGTCATCAGATGCCGTGAACTCGCACGGAGCTGACGTACTTTTTGGGGGACATGATCACATGTAGGTTCGACCCACGCCTTTTGCCTCAAATATTCAAAGCGGCTGTTTCAAGGTACTACATTGGACGTGGGGCGGCGTCTTGGGATAACTATGATCTTGGAAGCACCTGTCTGGGCAGCGAAGAGGACGACGGGGTATTGTGAGTGGCTAATATCGATTGTTGGTATAAGCTTAACCTCGGGTTTAGCCTTGTCAAAAGTGGCACAGATTTTCGAGATTTAAGCGAAATGACTTTGGAGTTAGAGGATGCGCCCGAGGGTAGCATTCGTCGTAAAATAGTTAAATCTATTCGCGGTATGTGTGCTATTATAAATCGGTTTCTCAGCCTGATCTGGCGTGACAGGCGCACGAAGGGCGGTCCAGCCAGACATGTCGCCATCTTATTCTCTAGCAGAAGTACTCAAAAAGCAACTCGACTCGGTGTCTTCTTCACTTTCCCATCCTATCTGCTATTCTCTCACAGAATGGAATGCCAAGTCGGATCTGGTTCGAACAGACGAGGTCAGTCGTTTAATGATACGCCGCTCGGTCGGCTCACACTTTCCCAGTCTGCGCTGGGAAATTGGATGGCGGACGTTCTTAGGCATGCGTACGATGATGCACTTTGCGTCAAGGGAGGAGGCGTTGCGGATGGCGTGTTAATATGTGGCGGGACCTTGCGAGGAGATTCTGTGTATGGTCCTGGTACGTGTATGAACCATTTTCTACGCCGCCAAACTAAGGTATATGTGCAGGTGATATTACCTTAGGAGATTTACTAGAGATTCTCCCGTTCGAAGACCCCATAGTCGTTCAAGCCCTGGATGGGGAAACAATCTGGAATGCTTTAGAGTCGGCACTGTCGACCTGGCCGGCTCAAGAAGGGTACGTTCACCAGACGGCCTATTTCGAAAGCTAATGTTAGGTGCAGACGCTTCCCCATCGTATCGGGATTCCGTGTCGAGTGGGACTCGCGACTTGCACCCGGGAAGCGGGTCAAGGGTATCTGGATCGCAAAACAAGAAGTTTCCTCGGATGGTTCGGTTCAGAGCAGGAACAGTAGACCGCTCGAACGCGATGCCAGCCAAGTGTACCGAATTGTCACACGCGAGTACATGGCCTCCGGGCACGACGGCTACGAAGCGCTGAAAGGGAACCAGTACCTAATTGATGACGAAAATGGGATTCTTATGAGCTCGATTGTTCGGAGGTACCTGTTGGGTAGGTCAAGCAGAACTTATTTGGAATTCTGCCATCTGAGATGACACCTATAGGCTCGCAATACATCCACACATTCAAAGCCCAGCAACAAACCAGTACACCCAAGTTTCTCTCCTCAACGACTCCAAGCACGCTCTCCAAGGCCAGGCAGCGTTGGCTCAAAGCCACAGAGATGATCATCAGCTTTGAGCGTCAACGTGCGCCAACCGGGCACACCATTCACGAAATTGGCGATGCTCTCCGGATCGCACAGCAGGAGCACATGACGGATATCGACAAGTATGACGGTGCACTGGCAAGGTGTGGGAAGCCTTCCGGGTCGATGGCACCAAAGGGCAAGATTGATCTGGTGGTGGTTCAGCCAGTCGTTGATGGACGGTTGAAAGACCTTGGACGAGCGAAATGATTGGATCAATATGTGCATACAAAATCAAGAATATTTGGGTTGAATGCGAGAAAGAAAGGTTATGATCGCACTGAAAAGATGCAGGGGTACAATGATTCGGTATATGCTGAGGCTATGGCAGAGCAAAGAGCGAAGCTCAAGCTAGGTCTTTGCGAACGTTCTAAGGAATTTCACGACCGCAGGGATTGAAGCTCCTACTGGACGAAGGGGAAGGTTGAGCTGGTGGACTTGGTACTACGCACCATGTTTGTAGGCACCTGCCAGGTCTGGGATCGATGAGCGTACCTAATGTTATATAGTCAACAGTGGCTCGCCTCGTGTGTTTCGGCGATTTCAAGTGACGGTCTGCCTCGCAGCCGATGGAGGCAGCGGGAATTGAGCCACGCACGAGCGGGTATGTTCACGTGGCCTTCAATTTTTTGAATACGTGTTTAGTCAGCTAGAGAAGCGACAGATCAGAAAGCCAAGCCGCAAGGTCCAACGCAGAGAAAACCCAACAAGTGGGTGCACAAAGTTATGGAGAGAACTAGCAAGTAGGGAACAGGGGGTCCGGGAGACGTCACGTGACTCCATACGCGCATATACTCATGCGCAGGCACAAAGCAACCGTGCTTCCTGTCTCATCGATACTGAAGCCACCTGACGCTACTCTGCGCGCAATTAAATGCACCAAATAATTTTCATTTTGTATCTTTCCTCATTTTCCTTACTTTCTTTTTGGCTTTTTTCCCTCCCACCCCGTCACTAGCCTACCAGTATTCTCCATGGCAACTCAGGCCAGCTATCCACTCGCCAGTATGTCTGCCATGTACATTAATGCGATGCATTTACCACTCGTTTATACTTATATTGCGTGCTTCAAGAGGCTAACCGAAGCAATCATGTGAAACTTAGGCGGCGCATGTATTTAGAAAACAGGAGCCGGTAGTAACTTACCCAGGCGTCCAAAAGGCTCACAACGCCAGAACTCGGTTGTCTTTTAGTTGCTGCAGTTATAACAGCATTGATTAAGGTGGCGGTGTTGATTGCCTGGTTTGGACTACTTTCAACCCTCGGTAGCTCAGTTGGAAGAGCGTGGGACTGTAAAGGCTGCTTACGTAATCCCAAGGCCACTGGTTCGATCCCGGTCTGAGGGACTCTTTTTAGACTTTGTTTTGTGTAGAATCCGATGCAGGGAAAGCATCTAGATTCATTTAGTAGCATTTTATGTGCGTTCTACCTTATGGGATGCAACGATTTTTGACAGAGAGGTGTGAATGATGTTGCATAAGGACAACATAATTTTTACACATTTTTATATGAGTTTGTTCCGACAGTATCGGACAGTTACTTGAACCAATTCCTCTTTAGCGCCGTAGTGGTGGTCACGTGACAAAGGCGCCCGAGTCTTTTCCCATGAC
>WSLM01000460.1:0-16655 GCA_019677335.1 Ceratobasidium sp. UAMH 11750 | reverse complement strand
AGAGGTCCTTTGGAATCATTAATTGTGAGGATTTAACCAAGTATAAAAGACTGTCGTCGAAGTTACGGCGCTCATATTCTATCAATTTCGGCGCATGCTTCGTGTCCCTGCATTTGGAAAACACTCGAGTATGTTGGGCGCCTTCTCATAAGGATTTACACCCGTATGTAAATATTTCTCTAGATCATTTAACCTCTGACTTACCGCCACTACGGTCCCCCAGACATCTATACACACACGCATCTTGAGCAGAGCAACCGGCTGGACGGATTCTAGTCTGCATGTACGGGCCTCCTGGACGAATGAAGCATGGGCAAGGTTTACTGGATTCAACACCTCCGTCGAAATGATTGCAAGACTCCTCGGACCCTATGTCGATCATTTGCGTCGAGAGTAAAAGACTCCGCCATCAATACTTATGGAGCGGTATGTTAGGCTGGGAGCGGGTGCGAGGTGTCTACACGAGCAGCTGGTGCCTACTTGCATGGTCAGATGCACGCGGCACAAGCTAACTTCGCAGGTTCTATATAAACGGAGCCGCTCTTCTCGATCTTTAGGAAGATTCGGATGTTTCCCAGGGTTGCCACCAACAGCAGTTCGAGCGGAGTATGCATATATATCGCCCCGATGGTGAACCCTGGTACACAACACCACGTTTACCAACCATGCGGCATAATCACGCTCCGAGTTCAATATGACGGGCAGAGGGCACTATTCAATAATCATGCGTCGGACGTAGTATTTAGCAGTGCACTGAGGGCTCCCGGACCCAACGGACGCTACCTAGTATCCCTCTCTCTTTTGGCACCCGTACGACTTGGAACGCTCTTGTCATGAAACTCGGTGATTTTAGAGCATGGATCTACGTGGACGACCAAGCACAACTGGAGCATAGGAATTATACTGCCCAGAACTCGTTCACCGAGCAGGGGCACAAGGTTAGGCGGTTGACAAGAAGGTATGTACTACGATCCCTTGAGAGGCCTCATAAAGCTGGAGGGTTTAAAATCAGCGGGATCATCGCTGCGACTCTTGGTAATTCGTTCCAAGTACGCTGGGTTTGCGATACGAAAGCACCAGGCTATAGCCTCCATTATTCGTTGCATTTTCACAACATGAAGATCGCCACTGGGGTTGTCGACTCACCCGAGTTTAACGAGGTTCGGGTAATACATGGGGTTTTTGAATTCGGCAAGCAAACACTTACCGGTACAGTAGACCACTCGTAGTTCCAACGCTGCTCTCAACTGAAACTGAAATAACTCTCCCCCCAGATATGGACGAGTTGGCAGATGCCGACGACGACGAGGTTGCGACGATACGCCTAGAATTTCAGTGGGTTAGGCCGTGCTCGAAGCGCAGAAATACGAGGAAGGGCTGCCTTGAGTGTTCCAAGCTACGCGACCAAGGCGGGGACAGCCGACCGATTAGGAAATCTCGTCGAACTTCGCATTCAACGTCATTCTCTGTCGATCCGAACCGAGTTGTACCTGGTCTCGTACATGAACGCGCCAAAAAGGCTCACGGGATCTCGGCTATTTCGCACACTTACCGTGACCTGAGGAGCGACTTGGACATAGAAGACGAGGACTTTCAATTCCATGGGACGTTCAAAGACCAAGTTGCATTGAGGTTTTTCTACGGGCCGGAAGGTGAGTACTTTCAAAAGTATTTGGTCGTAGCGCAGAGTAGGTTACTGAGGATTACTACCTAGACTGGCTCGAATCAAAGGGCTGGATCGAGCCCCAAGTACGAGCACCTCAAAATGAATCGGACTCGTCATCTGGCGAGGGGCGGTTATCTCCTTCCTCGTTGTCTGAGCAGGGCAGCCACCGATCACTCGGTCCTGCAAATAACCCCCCAGAATTGGGATTTGGGAATCCTCTCGCAACGGACGACGAAAAGCCTCATATCCAGGCAGAGTTGAAGCCTACGAATACGACTACTCAGCAAGTTATTGAAATAGATGACGACGAAGACGAGAAACCGTTGATATCTTCATCCCCGCCGTGAGTGACTATATGCTCGTGCCTTGCTTAATGTTTACGTCTTATACTCTTACCTAGGCCGACTAGCGTTGATATCAAACAAGAACCCTCGGATCCTGGTGGAGGGCAACCTGGTGGTAACCTCGCGAGTATGCTTGGATTGTTGATTCACGAGGTTCGACAGGGTAATGCCCTTATGCGTCGGATGAATGAAGGAATCGACCGGCTTGTTCAGACACGGGAACGAAATACTAATACTCATTGATGATTGCATCTATCCAATGTTGTGTTGCACTATGAATGAATAAACTAGTGATCGGATTGCTTACCCATGGTATGAGCCTGGCAAATAAGTGGAATCTTAGGCGAACGGATGATCTGCTCGAATGAACGGAGAGGTTAACGAACAGGTTCAGACGCCCGAACACAGCGCCAATAATTGTTGTCATTGGTATCTACATCAGATCCAAGCCATGATAGGCTTGGTTTATGACACGGGTACCTGAAACCAGCCAAAGGCGTATGAGTGATATGATAATTACTGCAATCACTTGTACGCTCACCATGAGCCTGTCGATGTCGGCCACATAACCGCTACCAGATTTGGCGATTACAACTGTGTTCGAGCTACCACTGTTGAGGCTAACATGAACTACACTCGATTCGGGCGTCTGGCCGTCTGCGGTGGGCAGGAACGCGACGGTCTGTGAGACACCGTTGACGGTCACAGTTCCATAACGTTGAGTCGAGTCGCCGTTCTGAAACGCGTATTGGGTGAAAAGTTCCGCGCAAGACTAAAAATGTGTCCTACCTGGTCCTTGATCCTAAGAGTAATGCGAGTGCTGGCGTTGCTCACGACATTGTTGAACGTCAAGATACCATTTCCGCTTCCCCCGATATAGCCAACCGCAGAGCCGCCGGAACAGCCTATACGACGACCAAGATCAACATGTATGTTTGAGGTAAGAACGGGAATGCTCACCAGAGCAGCTAGCTACAGCAGCGGCACCACTCCTAGAGGCATTTTCAGCCTCGTACCAGTTCTCACTCGGCCCAGCGGTCATTGAACCGGAGTTGACGTCGATGACCCAGTTGAGGTAGTTGTTTGGCATGCTAGCAGTAGTGCCTGAGATGGTCAGAGGCAACCAAATGTAGGTACTGCGCATCAAGTTGCCGCTGAACCAACGGTCTGAAACATGCTGGTCAAGCTCAAACGCAAACGCCATGCATGGAGATATACACACCACCCATGTACATAAAGTTGTTGCCCACGGGAAGTACAAAGGTCGTCTGGCTATTGTATGTGTGCGTTCCAGACGGCGCGAATGTCTGAAACCGACATATGCGTGAGTTCATGATTACATAAACGTCCCACACGACCGACCTTCCAGGCCGACCAGGGGCCGGAGAGCGACGTGCTGGTCGAGTACATGTTGTCGTTAGAGTCCCATCCTAGGGGCACGTTGTCAACACATGAATCTTGGACGAAACGAGGCGCGTTTTGACTGACCTGTGAGCTGAGACGCGAACATGAAATAGACACCGCTAGACGACTTGATCACGGCTGGTGCCTCGTATTTTTGGGCCCAGGTATACACGTTCGAAACTACTGACAGGTAATCGGACGACAGTTTGTCGATACGGAGTCCATTTGCTCGCTGAAGGTCTTGTTAAGAGTCTGAAATATGGAGCAGCTGTTCACTTACGTCCTCGGTCAGGAGATAGGCTTGGCCATCAGTGTCCTTGTACAAGCCCATATCACGGCTCTGGAAACCCAGAGGCTGGAAACTACCCCGATAAGTGTAGGTCCCGCACACAGAGGAGCCGGTCGCGACGCCAACTTTAGCCTCCCCGTAGTTCGAACTATCAATGTGCATATACATCACGTATTGTCGAGTAGAAGAGTTGTAGATAACCTAGGTATATGTGTAAGTAATCTAGAGTGAGTTCTGCAATAGGAGCTCACCTTGGGTCGCTCAACAACGCGGCTTGGTCCTAAATCACCACTGGATTGAAGGGTCAAAAGAGCCCCGACATACTTCCACTCGACGAGGTTTGTGGAAGAATAACAATTCACGCTTTGGAAAGACGATCCCTATCTCTGAGATGAGTCTCCTTGTCATTTTCGCAGGAGACTTGTGGACATACGTTCAATTTATTCTCGCCAATCCAATAGTATGTGCTCCCATCCTTGATTATGCCTCCACCATGCGCTTGGATATGCTGGTTCGTCCCAGACTGTTTGTGTGCAGTTAGAAATAAGTCGACGGGATTCGCTATTACTATACGCACGGCAGTCCATGTTGCACCCGGGACGATCTGCAAGGTAGCAGACGCCAGCTGGAGCGAGCCCAAGATAAAAGAAGACGATAGCCAACGCATCACGATCTAGACAGAGGTTTGTGAGTGACAAGAGCTTGCGTGGCAGGGCTTATATAGACCTCAGCTCGGCCATATGCGCTTATAACTTCGGCTTTTGGGTAACACGGGGTATGTACCAGGTGGGGTAATTACATTCCCTGCACCAGTGCTTTGTAGATATTCCGAAAGTGACGTGAGCGCCGAGGGAGCGGTCACAAGCAATACGCGTTTAGATTCGAACACTGAATCTACTCAGTAAACGGTCGGCAAAATGCGACGAAGGCGTGTAACCTTGTGACAAATCAGTTGATGAGACGCCCATTTGGCATGGAATGTGAAGAATTATGCGTGAACGTACCCCTGAGAAGAATGGTTTTGCCGGCACGCTTATTGGGGACTCGGCAGCTCTACGGGTAGGTGAGTTAAACCGCTGGATGAATTGACACGACTTGATTGATTCTCGGTGATAAGTCAGCTGACCGGTGGTTCTGTCTTCATGGGATACCTCCCGGTCTGAGTTTAACGCTGCCGCTCGGACACATCGATAGATTTAATGAAATAGCGATTCATGGACAAATACATACAAGTTGGACTGGAGCTACTTTCCCGCCTTTTTCGCGCTGTTTTTACTGGTAAACATCCGCTTGCCTTCGAAACCGGGCCGGGCTTTGCCAGTTTTCGGCTTGATCCCCTTACGTGCGTCGTTCCTCCTCTCGTTTCGTTGGGCGATATTATCGGTTCTCTTCTTTTGTTTAGCGGCCATATTGGCGGCGAGTGTCTCTTTTCGCTTGTTCCTGTCCAACGATCAACGGTCGGGGCAAACTCCACCAATGAAGCACATACCATTCAAGCTTGCTCTTGAGCTTCTCCTTCTCCTTTCGTTTCGCAGCTTTCTTGAGCCGGGCAGCGTCATCGTGCACCTTGCCGCCTTCAGCCCGGATCTCCGCTTTATCCCATCGAGAGCGTTCTTCAGCCGCCTGCCTCTTCTCAGAAGGCAAAGCGGCGAGTTTTTCGGCGCGAGAGGCAATTTGGTTGAGAGCTGAGCGGGGATCGGCAGCGGTCGCATACTTCTTGGCCTTGGATGAACCGCCAGCTGAGGGAACGGACGAGAAGGTAACGTTCGTAGTGCCGCTGCCGACCCCGTTGGGCGTTGGATCCGGTACAATTAATTGCGCCTGGACATAACATTAGGTCGATCATAAGATTAATTTTAAAACTCACGAACCTTGACATGGTGCCCTTTCTCCCTTTCGTGGGTCGGTGACTTTTTGCTCTTGCTGGCCTCTTCACGCTTCTTGCGTTCGCGCGTAGCCTGGCGTCTGTTCTCCCGGAGCAAACCACGTTTCCTTCTTTGCTCCTCTAGCAACTCATCCCGGCTCCCAGGTTCTCCTGTCGGTGCACCTCGATCCCGCTTGAAGCTGTCAATTCGGGCGTGTAGTTTCGAACGTAGAGTAGTAATACTTTCGTAAGGGGGAATGGGTTTGGGAGTTGGGTCATCGTCGTTGCCCGCCTCGGGGTCGTCCGAAAGATCGGCCATGTCCACATCTGGGTCATCCGAGTCGTTTGGTTCTGGTACAGCCTTTTGTTTGCCCTTCTGCTTTGAAGACACAGGTTGCGAGTTCACGGCCTCCTTCTGTAGCTCAAGTATAGTCTTATTATTCGCTGGGTCCAACTGCAATCAATATTATTACTTAGCGAGCACAGAAATCAGCATAAGGAAGGAATGCTACCTTGTCTCTTCTAGCTTTCTTCGTGGCCTCCTTTACAGCTTGCTTCGGGGCAATTTGCTTCTTTTTATTCTTTTGATACTTGGAGGCAACCTATAGAGTACGGTGTTACCAGGTCAGCCGAATTCAAAGGGAAAGATACGAACGCTATCATCTCGGTCTTGAACGAGGTAATATTTAGCCGGGATCAGTTGTAGTAAACTCTCGAACACTTGGTTGTGTTTCTCAAGGCTCGCACGGAGTTCATGACTTGGTGTGATAGGCATTGAGTGATGGTTGGTGCGTCGAGAACTTTTGTGTGGCAAAGCTGTATGTTTGTCGTGGTTGATTGGTCTAACATAGTCACGTGCTCTCGTCCCGCGCTTCACCGCCAACAGCCATCCTTCCGCTGTCTTCTTGGGTTATCTGGACCTCCACCGTTTGAACCCCCAGTAGACAAATCCCCCCAAAAAATCCCCCCAAACCAATAAACCGCCTTGATCATAAATCAATTATTTCGAACGTACCAAGCTTTAATTTGGCATCCACACGGATTAACAATTCGATGTTGAGACTTATTTGGACCTTAACGAGGAATAGGCGCTCAGAGTATCTTCTCACGACGCCGCCAACCACATCTACCAGCAAAGTGTCACCGTGCAACCCATAGAGCCCACTAGGTAACAATATAACTACCTTGAACGTTTTTCTGTTTAATTTTGCCACAGAAGTTAGACATGGCTGCGAAACCAACGACTCCCACCCAACTGCAGGCAGTTGTAGAGTCCTACGATACCTTTATGTTCGATTGCGACGGAGTGCTTTGGCATGGCGATCATCTAATTCCGGGGACCATTGAGGTATTGGCCTATCTTAGGAGCCAAAGTAAGTATTTACTTTGCCCCTCGTCAGACTCCATAACCTCCTCTCCTAGGGAAGCACATTATTTTCGTCACAAACAACGCAACCAAGTCCCGGCGAAACTACAAGGGAAAGTTTGACAAGCTCGGCGTTCAGGCGGAGGTGGTGAGTGTCCCTTGCGTTCATAGCCCACGCATATATGTCTGACGGTTCTTTTAGGACGAAATATTTGGCTCTGCGTATGCAGCGGCGGTCTATCTTTCCTCGGTTGTAAAGCTTCCGAAGGACAAGAAGGTTTATGTGATCGGTATGAAGGGACTCGAGGAAGAGCTGGCTGAAGAGGGTATATCATACCTAGGCGGAACTGTACGATCTAAACATGTTCTTCCTCTCCTGTTGCTTACCTCCACGTGTAGGACCCGGCTGATAATACGCTCGACTCCTTCAACCTCCCATTTGACCCCGACCCTGCCGTAGCTGCCGTCGTATGTGGACTTGACACCTCGGTCAACTATACAAAGCTCTCCAAGGCCTTCCAATACCTTACCCGAAACGAAGGTTGCCTGTTTATTGCCACAAACGAAGATAGCACCTACCCAACCAACGGCGGTCTTTTGCCTGGGGCGGGGGCCATCAGCGCACCCCTCCGATTCTCCCTCAAGCGTGATCCGGTATCCACCGGCAAGCCGAATGCAACCATGCTGGATTGCGTCAAAGCCAAGTACGTGTGATTACTTGTGTTGGCGTTTCGGCATTCACCTACTCTTCAGACACAATTACGACCCAAAACGAACGATTATGATTGGCGATCGACTGGATACGGATATTCAGTTTGGGAAGAACGGTGGTTTGGACACCCTTCTTGTCCTTTCAGGTGGGTTGATATCATCAGTAATGCATTAGCACAGCTTATCTTGTTGCTAGGCGTCACACACAAGTCGGATATAAGTGGACCCAACGCCTCGCCCATTGTTCCCGATTATGTGGTCGACTCACTCGGCGATTTTGCTGTGTTGGCAAAACAGGGTTGATCAATCTCCTGTAGCTCCGCACGTATAGATCAAAGCATAGAAAGAATCCCAGTTATATTAATCACGAAAGTCTATGGAAAACCAGATGTCCATCAGAAGCGAGAGCTAGACAGCGTCCTACGTAGGAGCAAAGAGCGGCGTGAGAACATTACACATATATGCAAGTGCGTGAGAGGAAAACAAGTGATTGTCTGGACGACGGGGCGGTATAGTCGAATGTAAGAGGATAGAGAAGGAAACGATCGGGGTCCGTCCTCAATACTGGAGGGATGCACAAAAAAGAGACAAAGGAGAGACTGTTTCAAACATTTCTCAAAGTTCCCAACGGGGTCTGCCAGTTAGAGCCGCTCTACAGCCGAGGTGGTGAACCTCCGGCCTGCTCATAGGCAGACCTCGCGGCAACCTCGCGCTCGATCACAGAGTTGATGAAGTCTTTCCTTGCGGTCAGACTCACACCGAAAACGTTCTCGAGGTGTGTTCGAACAGCCCGCTTCGTAACTTGGCTCATGTCTGCGTCTCGGAGCATATCTTGCACAGCGCGCTCCAACTCTAGGTCGCTCGGTCCGTCGCCCGACATCATATGGCTCGGCATATCGAGGTAATTGGTCGCTGGCCGAGACATAGTCGTTTGGGCGTATTGTCGACCCCCGATAGGAGTGCCACGTCCGCCGGACCCCGAGTTGTTGTACGCAGGCGCAGGCATGTACATGCCACCTTGCGAAGGAGCGGGAGAATAGGCCCGGGACATTGGAGCTTCATAGAACGTCTCACGCCCATACGCCGACTGAGATTGTGCGTCCCAGGGGATGTCCTTCTTGGGTGGCGGCACCCAGGACCCAATAGAGTGGTTTGATTCCTTGTCCCAAAGTTCGTTTTCCTGCATGACAGGTCAGCAGACGTATGAGAAAGAATACGAGAAGACGCACGTAATCCGACCATGTCTTCAATGGGATCGACCGTGGGTCAAATTTACCCTCATCCTATAGAAACGATTCAGTTCAGGCTTCCAGATATCAGCAGCGAGGCACTTACGTGGACAATCATCTTCTTGTTACCTTCACCGACAACCAAGCGAGTGGAACCCCACGAGAAATCGTCCATCCTCCAGAACGAGTAGAGCGGCAGCAGGAACGAGAAAGCAGGAATGGCGAGGATGTAGAAAATCATCCAACCAATCATGTCCCACTTGCGACGGAAGATGAAGATAAGTGCTTGTAGGGCGTACACCGCGGCAAGCAAGGCGAGCGAGAGCACCGGGACGGGTTTGCCTTCGCCAGCTACCAGGTATACGAGGTAGACAATCTATTTAAACTGATTAGCTGAGCTCACAACGAGCAACGCATTGATTACTCACATAGGCAACGGTGACAGGTTGCGTAACCGTCGAGAGCAGATCGATAAACACAATGAAACGCATGGAGAAACAGCAGAAACCGCAGAGACGATCCAGGAACACGAGCTCAGCCAAGTTGTGGATGGTCGAGTTGATCCAACGACGACGCTGCGAGAGCAGGACAGACCACTCGTCGGGCGCAACAGTATACGCATGAGCATCTCGTACAAACTGGGTCTTGTAGTTGGAAAAGTGCTTGAGCAGGAGGGTCGTGAGGTATCGATCTTCACCAAGGTGGAGCAGGTTCTTCATGTGTAGAGTGTCCACGCGGTTCTCCGAGTAGTCGTCAATAATTTGCTGAGCGATGAACAGAGGTTTATGAGTATCCGGCGAGCGCAGTCGATACCTGGAATCACAGTCAGCTTAAGAAAAAGATGAGAAGACATCCACATACATCGTGAAACAACCGGGCAAACAAGTGACAGAGCCGAACAAACTCTCGAACGCCTTGGCCAAGTGATGGGAAATAAAGTACTCGTAAACCTGCATCATTGTAATAATCGACTGCTTTGCGTTGGCGATTGACGTCTCTCCGCAAACACCAAGAAGCTTCTTATCGTGAATCATTCTACAAAAACATAATTAATATTTGTGACCCAAATTCCAAAACACAAACTTACGCAGAAACCAAGCGGTTCAGTGACATGGGCTCGACAGTCGTGTCGGCGTCCACCATCAGCAAGTACTCGTAGAATGTCGGGTTCACACCAATAACGTTCTTGACCTGGTGATAAATTTCCAGCTCCAATGGGTTCATCGGCGAGTTGAAGTGTACCTATGCCATTGGTTTAGTAAGCCTTAACCCCCCACATGCGGCGCAACTCACTTTGTTCAAGAAATGCATCAATACCATCTGCGAGTCACGCTTGCCACGGTTTCCAGGCCTGCTTCGCTCCGTAGGCTTCCCGACTTTGGCCAACACGATGTACGGCACAACATGTCCCTCGCACTCGTACAGCCCGGACCAGACTTTGCCCATATTATGTTGCTTCGCTCCGTCTCCAAGACTCAGGAAGGACAGCGGCTCGGGATCCAAGTTTGGATCGGCGCCCAAGATGTCAAGAGCGATACGGGGGGTAGGACGGTCGTTTCCACTACCAACGATCATACCGTCGCAAATAACAAAGAGCAACTTGCGCTTGTCGTCGTACCGAAGCTTCGCAAGCGAGTCGATCGTGCGACGCAGAGACTCCTCGCCTTCCGTGTAACAAGGCACCTGACAGATGACGAACCGGTCGTGATCTTCGGGCGCGCGGGGTGCACCGAAATGTAATGCGGCAATAAACTTGAAGCCGATGATGGATACCATGAGAATCGAGAGCACGAGCAGGATCTTGGTCGCAAACTGGCACTGGACCGAGTTACGGTGATCGACCTTGCCGATGACGAACAAGTTTCGCAGACAGGTCCGCTGACGGGTGAGCACGTCCTGTGAGAGTCCAAGGTTGCCAATGATTTTGGAAACGTCCTGGCCCGAGTATTGGTTGAACATGTTGATGATCTCCTGCGCCATAAAGTTCACGTCGGTGTTTTGAGGAGCCTGTTGCCCTTCAGGCGCACGCCGTCCGGGTGCGAAGCCGGTCATTTCGTAGACCAGGCCGTCGATGATGACTGCCGCTCGCTTGTTCCGCGCCATGTTCTTGATTTCGTTTGGTTGGAAGCCCATGAATCCCTTGCGGAATTGGTACCGCATTTGAACCATGCTCTCAAAGTACCAGTCCCCACGAGGATCGTTGGTGAACGCACGGAAATCATGGTACTTGGCATCCACGACCGCGGTCTGGTTGGAAGAGTCTAGAATAACCCAAGGGCTAACCGATCCCGAAACACCGTTGCACAACGCGCTAACCTGGACAGAAAGTTAATTATCTCGCTCGCCCAGCTCAGAAATTCAAGCCTACCTGGACAGGGAACAACTTGGAAACGTCCGTCCCGCCGTATGCCAAGACAGATTTGGTGGGCACAACCTGAACCTTGAGCGCATGGATCACCGCCAACTGCGTCAAATCGAAAACCTCGCCGCGGATAGAGACATAGACATTGTTCGGATCGTTTGTAACCGAATGGCTCGCCAACTCGCCCAAGCTAAACACGTGCTCGGTCGGGCAAATGAGTGCGCCCAGCACGGCAATGACGAACACGGCGCAACCGCATATGAACCAGATAATCAAGTTGATTGCAAACTTTTCACGCCACGCTTGGCGCACGTCCATACGTTTGATTCGCCCGACCCACGCGAGCATAAAGTTGGGAATCCAGAATGTGAGGATCCAGCACAACGCAACCCATCGTCGACGCGCCGCCGTTTGTTTGACTTCCTCTGCCGTCTCGTTCTCCATGATCTCGCCTGGCAACGCCTCTTTATCGACCACAGGTTTGCGGTCCGCGGCTGTGAACAATTGTCGACTAGGCGCGTACGACTCGCTTCCAACCGACATGGACATGGCATCATCGCCGGGTCCTCCTCGGTCGTCGGTCTGGAACGACTTGTCGTCGTCGTACAAGTATGCGGCTTGAGCGGCACCCATAAGCGGTGCACCTTGGGCGTTGCTCACGAGCGGTAGTTGCTGACTCGAGTGACCAAAGGCACTGTCGCCACCGTAGTATGGCGAATTGGGTTCCATGCCAGGTGAGGGATAAGGCGCATAGGGGTCAGCAGCGCGAGGCTCGAACCCAGCCTCGGCTTCCATCTCGCGTAACCGGTTTCGCTTTTGCTCTTCAATATCTCCAGCACGCAGCGGGTTCTCGAGCTTGTGGAATGCGGCGTGGCTCAGGAACACCTAGCACAGCGCATCAGCAATAAGTCCCAAAAACAATCCCAGAAACTCACCTTTTCCTTGCCAACGACGAGCTCGCCTTCTCCGACGCCCAGCAAGAGCCTAACCCTACCAATCCTGTCCGCGTCGCCCATACCGCCTTCCCCCTCGCCAAGATCGGCCTTTCCGACTGTATCCTTGTACCTGTCCAAAAACTCGGCCGGCGTCATGCTCGCCTCCCAGACAACCCCGCTCCTCCTGGCAACCTCGGGCAAACCCATGCTCCGTACCTGGGCCTTGACACCACGCCCCTCGAGCTGATTCGGCAACTGCCCATCGTTCGGGTTGACGCAAAACACGATCCACTGCTGCGTCTCGTCGAGCGTCTCAAACAGCGTGTCCAGCGCACTGCGAAACTCGCCCGCCACACACTTAATCCCCGACGGCGCCGTGTCTTCGACTGCTGCATCCTCGGGAATGTCATCCTCGCCGAGCGTAGGCATCCGCGCGCGTCGTGAGATCGTGCCTCCCTTGCGCCGCGTCGAAGGTGTGCGCATCGGCTTCTGGGGTTGCTGTGCCGCGACGATCGTGTCCTCGTTTCGGGGGTGTGCCTGCGTCGCGATTGCGCGTCCATTGAAGAGACCCTTGACGAACGGGTTTCGGCTGCCATCCGCCGAAGACTCCGGGGCGCCCAACACCTCGCTCGTGCTCCCACGCAGCAAACTGACGAAATCCGGGTTCAAAGCATCCGAGTTGCGCTCGAGGAAGCCGTCGCTAGAGTACGTAACAGGCCCGTTGAAGTGGTTGACCGTGAACGTAGGCAGACCGCTTCGGTCGGCCGCGCCAACCTTGAAGCTCGAGTGATTGCCCCAGCGCTTGCCAAAGGCCTCTACCATGGTCTGGTTCGTCTTGCGGGGCATGCGGCGAGCTTGGTCGTCCATGATATGCATGAGTCCTCCGGGCTTGGTGCTCATGACGCGCACGCATTCGCTGTTGTCGAAAAACGGAACCGTCGGGGCCCAACGAGCCGCGATGCCCTCGCTGGCGTACTCGTCGGCATGAACCTCGAACATGGTATGTTGGATCCATCGGTGCAGGCGTTCGTTGGCAAAGTTGACGCAGAATTGATCGAGCGAGTTGGAGCGCGAGGCCGAGGGGGGAAGGTTTTGCGTCCCGGGAAGATCGAACAGGGCGATAAATGAGCTAAAATCGTCCTTGCAGAGGCGCTGATTGATCGTCTCGTTGATCCAGGCAAAGAGAAGCGAATAGAGCGTCTTGGCGAGATCATCTCGGTTGTCCGCGGCGCCGTCTTCATCTAGGAATACAGTGCACAGCTCCTTTTTGACGAGCTTGGTACGATAAGAAAGTACGGCCTCGAGAGCGCTAGGCTGGAGGCCCAGAAATTCGGCGGTAAGCTCGAGAACATCCGTGTTGCGCACCACCGCGGCGTCCTCGTTCCGTGCCCGATCGCGCATGAATTCCAAATTACCAAGGTGAAGAATCGCGGCGACGAGTTGGCAAGACTGGGCAATGTGCCGCTTGGACATGCCGACGTGCTTCATCGCCATCTTGAATTGTTCAAATCGAGCCCAGTCTTCATTGTTTCCGGCGCTCATTCCGGGACGAGGCTGCATGCCAGCGAGAGGGCGCTGGCCAGCGCCGAGATACCGAAAAGTGGTCTTGTCGGTGAGCGCAAGATGTTGACGCTCCTCGGGGCCAGCACCGGCAGTGAGATAGTAAAAAATGTGAAAGTTTCGTTCCCCGTTTGGCGCCCCAGCGACACGGTTACGCTCGAGATAGTAGTCGAGGGTTTTTACACCACATACTCGGCCGCGATCGTTGAATTGGAGTTCAGTGTATTTGCCGAAGCGGGACGCGTTGGGATTGAAGAGTGTCCTCGCGTTGCCGAAAGACTCGAGGACAAACTCGGCGGCGGGAATTTGTTGAGACAGTTTTGACCCCTTTTTACCGGGGTTGGAAACACTGAGCTCGAGAATGGACTTGATAGCAAGCCGCCTGTTCTCCGATTTGCCGCTGGCTGTCTCGCCACTGCCACGATAAAAGCGAGAATCAGCCAGCGTACGAAAAGCGCATGTTGGAAGACGCACAAAAAGACAATACTCTGGTCTTGCGTCGTCCGCCTCATGTGATAGTAGGCGTTGTTCGCCAGCTGGAAGATGTGGGGCTCTCGAGACGGGCCATTGCTGTCGGTGTTGCGGTACTCGGAGGCGTACTGCATCAGGACGGTGTCGGCGACAGAATTAACATATTTGTGTGGGTTAAGGGCGACGAGCGCATGCGAGCCGACGGCGGTGTATATAGTATCAGAGAGAAAACGTTCGCGCAGACAAGAAACGATGATGTCGTCGGAGATGGAGGGGAAGAGTGCCGCGAGGTCGTCGACACTCTCCAGCTTTTGCTGGTGGGTCATCCCGCCGCTCATGGCCAGTGTAGTGAGTGTGGTAGTAGTCAATTGGTAGAGTAGAGGTCGTCTAGCACCGCCGTGGTCGTGCTCTGGCACGCTAGCGACAGAAAACCACCGGCCTTCTCCATTCCGCTGGACCCCTAAAGCCCTGAATTTGCGCCGTCATCCGGGCATCGCAATAGGCATCAGCACAGGCATCCCAGGCATTAGCCCAGGCGACTCTTTTCCCTTGCGAATTCGCACATGCCTCCCGGCAAAGATGTCGCTCTTCCCAGCCTCGAGCAAACACGGCTTGCGTGGATGATACAAGGCTGACCCTCCCACTGCCTCACAACATTCGTGCAGAGCCTGGTCCAGCCACACCCCTCGATGCTGATCCCCCGGTATCCTTTGAATCAGCGTCACCCCAAAAGACGTCGCTTGACAAAAACATATGTAAGCATATACATCGGGTAAGAGTTGAACATAGCAACCCGATACCCACCGTGTCTTCGAGGAAAGCCAGAACTGAAATTTCAGCCAGACGAGGCCGATGACCAAACAAAGGCAGGGCGCTGTCGTGTGCATTTACAGTATAATCACCCCGCCTCCCCCTATTTGATAGTGCCGTCTCTTCTTGCTTTCTTAATGAATAGTCACTCGAGTTCTCCCGCATACATCAAGTAACTTACTTGGGCCATGGATGGACCGTATATAACACCAAATTAAATAGAACGAGGAATCGGGAAGACCAGAACGCCAGGGCCCAGCGGGCAGCCCAAGCTGCCACGGGGGAGCATACGTACAAAAAGCAAGCAAAGTAAAGGAACACTAGAAGGAAAAACAGAAGGAAAAGTGACCATGAGAGACCTTGAGGGAAGAGGAAAAAGAAAAAAGTGTAGGCAAGTGGTAAGGGAGCTCGTATTAGCATCACGTTCTTGGCACCTAAACCCGCATTCATACCCGCACCCATCCAGCTTCTCTCGCCTTATCCCATGCACCAGCAGCATACACTCTCCCCCTTGGACAGGCCAACCTCTTCACCCCGCCCTCGGTCCTAACCATCCCAACCACGTTCCTAAACTCATCGGGTACTCGCACGTGTGCCAACTCGGTAACATCCACAGGTCCGGCGTACGTCTCGGAATAACAGCATACGAATAGCGTCGGGTCCTCGTCATCGTCTTCATCTTCGACTTCGACGAGTGTAACAGGTATTTGTAACTCTCTTTGAAGAGCTTGTATGAGGCGACGGACGGGAGGTAGGGGGTAGGTGTAGTGCTCCATAAGATTGGAAGCGAGTTTGTAGCCAATGAGGATCACCGGGGTAGTAGGTATCATTGTTTTGGGCTCTTCTGGGTTATGGGGGATGCGCGAGGATAGCGCGCATTCGGGCTTCCTCTGTATTTATACTGATTCGGAGCAGGCCAAGGACGGACGTGCCTGTAGGTCTGGGACAGCCATCTGGGTGCCTGGTTGAACTCCTTGCGTTAGACGGGAACATATCAATTCAGGCCTAGCCAGCTGTGGGGCCACGCGAGGAGTCTCGGTCGCGAGATTTAATTTACCCTAAATTAAATTCTCACTACCGAGATGGCGCACTCCTCTCGCGGCCACATGGCAAGCTGGGCTTGAATTGGTTTGCTCCCGTCTACGGTCCAACACCGGCCCGAGGGCTCAGATAAGTCCATTGTTTTACAATACTTCAAAGTACTTTAAAGCACATAAAGACGTGGGTATATGCACTGCGATTTTGCTTTTCAGATGCACTAAAACACACATAGTTGGTAGCATAAACATGGGCATACTACAATAAAAATCATACAAGGTACAATGAAGTGTACTCTAAGTGACTAAGCTACTGTAGCTAGTTCTATTTAATAAGATCAGAGAAACGGAAAGTACAGCGAATAAAATCAAACAGTGCAGGAAAAGCGGACGCATCGGAGAAGAGAAAAGAAATGCTCATCAAGTTCCGGCCTCTGGAGGCTAGGACCTCCTGCTGGATGGGCTTGTATTTCGGGCACCGCAGTAGGTAATGTACCACGAGTTCCTGTGCCTCTCCACACCTTTGGCAGACTGGCGAGTCCACAAGCTGCAACTTATGGAGGTGTCGCCGGAGCTGTACGTGCCCTGTGATTAGTCGGAAGAGGAG
>WSLM01000459.1:0-16664 GCA_019677335.1 Ceratobasidium sp. UAMH 11750 | reverse complement strand
GCCTACATCATCAAAAATCAGAGAAAGAGAAGGCAAAACAATCACCCCAACTTTTGGGGTGTTGTATGTGCCAAGTGATCCTTATCCGATTCTGGGAACTGGGCATAAACTACGTGTGGCCCGAAAGTCACACTATGTCGAGGTGTGTTGAGAGCTCTAACTTGTGGCACGCTGCATCATTCTAAATTGTTTTTTAGGTGATAGTTCCAGTGTCTGAGCCCTCCGATTTGGGCGGGTATCGATTCGATCACGCTCCAATCATCCGTAACAACGCATACAGTCCCTGGAACGTCCATCACATTCCTCTTGATCGCATGCCACCCCTCAATCTCGAAGACCCGACAAAGCTTGACTGGATCAAGGTTCATACCACGATGCAGATCTCGAACCGAGAACGCGATATCAAGCCCGCCGGTTCTGCAACGAGAACGGCATCTATTAACGCGGTGATGGACGCCAAATATTTCCTTCACGTACTCGTCACGCATTGCACGAAGCACCGAGTTATAAGTCTTTCTGAACCGGATCAGGCCGGTTTATATGCTCTTCTGCTCGTCGGTGGGCTGCGTCTCGATCTTTCTGCCTCCACAATCGTCATCGACGCGGCTCTGCTTCCTCCGTCAACGGGGGAAATCCCAGCTCTCATACTGAATACTCAGCCGTTTCTAATCGAGAGCCCAATCGTTCAAGTCATAGCTAGCAGTCACGAGAGAGTTACGTGGAAGAAGCTCCTGCCCAGCTTTGTCGAGCGCTGCCGGACCTGGTCGCATAAAGCCGATTGCGAGCACACTATTCAAGGCGAAATACCACTCTCTACCGAAGCCGACCGGAATCTTATCTGTAGATGCGGGCAGGGTATTGGGTTTGACGGCCCCGAGTGGAAAGTCCCTTCGTGGGCCGATTTGTTGCCTTTCGCGACTCGCGTGGCGATATCTCCGCTCTTTGCGGTATCGTATCTTGAACCTCCTTCATACAACCCGGTGAATTTTGTTCCCAATAAATCCGTATCGGAGGAAGCGAGTGCCCGGGCTCAGAGCAAGCCCGACGACGCATGTTGGGTGTGCGGTAGTTCTGGGAAACCGAACCTATCGGCGTGCGGTGGATGCAAGAAGGCGAGGTACTGTTCGCCTTCGTGTCAACAACTGGATTGGAGAATACACAAGAAGGGTTGCCGGAAGTCCTAGTAATGTATTGCGACATGACCTCGTATGTTTAAGTGATCAATGCGCTCTTGACTCTTGTACTTTCATCTGGACGATCCGTGTTGTTTTAGCTTGGCCGAAATATGCCACGAATAAATCATAAGCATCATAACCTACTGAGTAAATGCACTGGTTCCGATAATGTCATCGGGGATCGCGAAGGTTACAGGAACCCATGAATTAAGAGCCTCAAACAGGAGCAATTCCTGTTTCGTATGTACCTTAAATCGTATGGTACCACAGTGGAACCAGTTGTCGTGATTGTGGGGTCGGGTGTAGCGCCACGTGATCAGGGGCAAGCGTTACAACCGTAACTCGGGACCTCTCTTCATCACAACGACCAGCTGAATTGCTCACCACCCCGTAGCGCCGCTATATATACTATTGTAGCGTCAATTGGAGCCGCCTGTTGTCATCTCGAACACAAGGCTAATCACCTCCCTAGCTTCGCCCATTATAACCGGTGTCTTCGAGTTGTCAATTCTAGATGTCTTTGTTATACCAAACAACAGATTAATCCCCATGTCCAGCACTACGTAGTGTGCCGCTACAGTGATTGTATACCTGCTAGGCTAGATTGTTTCTGCTTTGTGATACTCTGACCTTCCCTGCTGGACTATTGATGGAGGTGCCCGACAATATGTGCAGCACAAGTGGAGGAAGTACCTGGCTCCAATCCGCCCTGCTTTGAGCGCACCAACGATAACGTCTGCTAGATACCGGATTGCGTTTTGATGTCGAGCTGAGACACGAAAGGTTGACGTGTACAACTTTGTCATCGGACCAATAAGAGGTGGTTGGATGACAGATAATTCTGCATCTAAATTTAGCCAGATAGAGCGTCCGTATAACCCGGTTGGACAGTTGTGCGGCGTGAACAGGCTTCTTTTGGGGACTTCAACCCGAGTTCTCCGCAAATTGGACCGAATATTAGTAAGTTCGTTCCTCCAATGTCCCGTGAATCCCGCTGGTTGTGGGAACCCAAACAACCGCGCCAATCGGGCTGGCTGACCGACCGACCTCTGGTCAGTCATCACATGTTACTAATCTTTCTAATTTGACCAGATGAGTAAAATCACGCAACCTCCACATCACCGTGCGGCGCCCGGTATAAAAGTTGAACGAGCCCAGGCAATGATCCAAGAACCCATATCTTCCTCGTCGCCCTACACTCCAGTTCGTTTGCCATGGCTTCCTCTCAGCTCTTCCAGCCTCTCCAAGTTGGCGACATCACTCTCCAGCATCGGGTTGTGATGGCTCCTTTGACACGCTACCGTGCCGACAAGCAACACGTCCACGGTGACCTCGCAGTCCAGTACTACGCCCAGCGCGCCGAGGTACCCGGCACATTACTTATCACTGAGGCGACATTCATTGCCGCCGAAGCTGGCGGGTACAACAATGTCCCTGGTATTTGGAGCGATGCGCAGATTGCAGCGTGGAAAAAGGTACGCGTGCTTACTTTTTCATTTCGGGCAAATATTGAACAAGATGGTTAGGTGGTCGATGCCGTTCACGCCAATGGCTCTTTCATATACCTCCAGCTCTGGGCTCTCGGACGTGCCGCAAAGCCCGAGGTCTTGAAGGCGGAAGGGGATTATCCATACGTTTCCTCGTCTCCCACTTTGTTGGACGAGAAGCAGGGTGTACCGCAAGAATTATCCAAAGACGACATCAAGCGATATGTTAGCCTGTACTCCCAGGCTGCAAAGAATGCCGTGTTCGGTGCTGGATTTGATGGTGTTGAAATCCATTCTGCCAAGTACGTTCCTTCCGAGTCCGATGTTGGCGGTTTCTAACGCTCATGCAATCTAGCGGTTACCTTCTTGACCAATTCCTGCAAAATAACTGCAATACACGCACGGACGAGTACGGCGGCTCACCAGAAAACCGCGCTCGAATGGTTCTCGAGGTCGCCGAGGCTGTTACCGCCGCGGTCGGGGCAAAGCGGACCGGCATTCGATTCTCGCCTTGGGGCACGTTCCAAGGTCAGGAATAATATTTGTGCATCGGAAATTCTCCTGATATTGGTGTACAGGAATGCGAATGAAGAACCCTATTCCCACCTTTTCGTATGTCCTGGAGCAGCTGGTGCAACGCTACCCCGATCTCGCCTATGTTCACTTTGTCGAGCCCGCTGGAAATTTTGGCCCGGCTGTCAGTCGGGCATATGAGGATGGGGCTGTTCCGGTATGCGCCAGTGGCAATATATACGCACGAGTTGCTTAGTCGTTAACCATCATTATTATTTTTATTTAGGTCCCAGAAACCAATGACTTTGCGCGCGCCATCTGGGGACCAAGGATCTTCCTCAGCGCCGGTGGCTATGACGCCGAGTCTGCTCTAAAGGCCGCCGATAATATGAAGAACGCCGGTATCGTATTCGGGAGATACTTTATCTCAAACGTAAGAAAATTTCTTTCGGCAAATCAAAGGCTCCGACTTACGTTACTATATGCGCGCATAGCCCGATCTGCCTAAGCGTCTGCAGACTGGTGCAGCTCTTGCCAAGTTCGACACGAAAACTTTCTACTCTTCCGGTGCGACAGGATATACGGATTATCCCCGCGCCCAAGAGGTTACTGCTCGCATGTAATCTTTAGTGTCATTTTATCGTGTTGAGCGTGTTAGAGTTTTTCAGTATCGTTTCCCCCACCGGGCTGTGCCCCACTTGTAATTCTTAACGGATGTTTCTAGTAGTAGACTGAGCTACCGATTTTTTTGATGTAGGCGCACAAGCTGCTAGATGTGTCTAATAATATACGCCATTTTACGATCTTGCCCTTGATGGCAATTCTATCCGTAGCGCTGGTTACTACAACTCTGTCCTACGAAGAATTCCTGGGTCGCCAAAGTCTACCACTGTGTTGCAGCTACCATCAAGGATATGTGTATTAAATTTGCATATAGTTGCATTCGTCGTGTTCCGCTCCTCCATCTCCCAGTCAACTTAAATGTTCGTACGAGACACTGTATGGGTGCTACCCATGTTATAAACCCACCCATGGACAGCGGTGTTTGGTCGGACAAATGGATATGCCCTAACTAGCTTGCAGGCCTGTCGCACCGACTTGCACATTTCCTGCAAGTGGATAAGCCTCTAAGTTCGAGTGTAGAGTGCTTCCCCCGCTTACACACCTTGTTATTCATCGGCAAGAACAGGTGTTGGTTGAGCGTATGGATCGCCTCTTGATTATCCGGGAAATGATCAAGGATTCCAAAACGCATTCTCAGCTCCGAATTGTCCTCTGAAAGGAGCTCGTCTTAGCGTAATAACGGCGAGAATGCTTTTGGCAACTCACCCATCCCGCACCCGGTATGATGTACCACATGCACGTCGGTTAAGTATCGAGAAAGCTTTGGCTGACTATAATGGAGCGAAGGACTTCCTGGCTGGAGCAATAAATTCATCCGTCAGGTTCCGAGGCTATTTGGTGTGATCTCATCGTTATTCACGTCCTACCGCCAGCGTTGCGAAGAATAAATACGTTGCCTGGACGGACGTCATCGTCATTCAGCTGGGTACGAATTGACTCCAACAACAAGTTCATGCTAGGATGCGTAACCAGCGCGCGTCTCTCGCTCAGCGTTTAATGCGAGAGAATGTGAGGCTGGAACTTTGTGAGTTGGCTCTGATCGCCACGTTCTCTGCACTATAACATTCATCGTTTTTGTTATCTAGTTTGATGTTTGAACTTGGAAAGCTGGAGGGTATGGTTGCATGACTCAACCTGCCAACCACGGTCTCGTTTGTCGCTCTATCTTGAAGCCGTGAGTCGTCATATTTCCTTCGTCTTACTTGATAATTCAGAGCATGCTCCAACTACCATGGCGGGGAATGAACAAAGCAATGTCACAAGAGGTAGAGTCGATCATCCATTACTTTCGACTAGGAGGTGAGGAGTTCTCTTCTCCTACAGTTCGTGATATTTTACTCTATTTCCTTCAGCCTCGGTTCTTGGTTGTGCCGGTGCCTGCTTAGTTATTTTACGATATCGAATCTTTCCGTGCTATAACCCAGCATCTCCGACTCTTGATTACTTTTCGTCGAACTTTTGGTCTAGTTGTGCTCTACGATGGTAGATTTCCTCATTCGTGTGGCGTTATGGAGGGAGGGTGTAACGAGGACGGTTGTCTCGCCCAATGCATGCCTTTGGGGCAAGAGGGAAAGTTGGGGAACTATAATGGAGGTATGTACCTCGAATCATGCCGTGCTGAAATTGGGCTTTAAAGCAATAACTCGGGCCTCTTAGTATAAAATTCCCATTTATATCAATTTCTCCATGGGCGGCGATACCAGCGTGGTAGAGTAGAGTTCCGACTCGGCTCCAATTCTATATAGGACAAGGTGCAAGAAACAGCCCAAAGATACATATTGATCCACCCTTTTGACCCCTCGACTTGCTAACTCTGTTTTGTCACTCCATACATTTTGCTCTGTCAGTCCACGCGCATAGTTGAGTGGACTCGTACTTCTTCCCCTCCTCGGCCAATTTGCACCCATTAGCCCGACTTGCCACATCGATTTCAAGGTATATAAGGAGATCGTGGTGAGGGCGAGGAAACGAATGGCGAATTGAATTACCTAAGCCAATTTGAAAATACTGCGGAAGGACCCTCTCGGTTCACATCCCGCAACCTCGCTGGTTTGTTTTCTGAACACCATTTAGTAAGTCACATCTCGTGCTGCCACACTGCCCAAATACACAGCTTGGTTGCTTCTATGTCCCCAACCTATCAGTGGGATAATTCCTATGCGTTTTGCATCATGCGGGGCAACATTCCCGTCGCACTGCATCGGGTGGCAAAGCACGGCTCGCTTTGAGCACCCTACTGTCGCGGCCCTTTCGGTGATGGGCTAAAGTGCTGGTATATGCGAGCGCGTATAATAACTCGGGCGTTCATGAAGATGCCACTCGATCGGCCCTTATTTCTCCCCCTCTCTCGAGCTTTGTTCTAATAAAGCGAGCTTGTTCCAGAAATATCACCTTGAGAGCGCACATGATGTCGCTTAACGCGAGCGATATAGACAAGAGAAACCCACCAACAAAGGTGAGCTCAGCCGGCCGAAACTACCGCGAGCTTGTACTTAGGTTGACTTGTTCACATGCGCTGGTAGAGATCTGTAAGTGTGTTTTGACCGGCTTGTAGTGCTGGTATCCCACTCACTCCTGGACGGAATAGCCTGGCACAGGTTCAACGGATGTAAATCCACAGGAGACTCCGAGTGGAACTAAGTGTGATGAGGTAAATACATACTGCATCGCACGGCGGTTCGTTTGATGATTGCTATTAGAACGCTGCTATGACTTCTCAAGGCGTCAATATTGATGGTCAACCTAGTCTTGAGGCTGCTTCGAGCGTCGATGGAGATAAAGGAGCCGTGCTTGACCTGGACCATGAAGCCCGAGAGTCGAACCAGCTCACAGCTCCTGCTCAGCCCCACCCAGTTGAACAAGGTTCAGCTCCGCCAAGCGTAACCTCCATCCGCACCGTCACCATCCAAACACAGACCCAGTCCGATGCCAAGCCTACCGATCCAGCCCAGGAGGCGGCTATCCTGGAGGAAATTGGCAACATGCATACTCATCAATACCAGCAACACGGCCAGCTTCACGACATCAACATAGCAATCGCTTGACATAGTCAAGCTGCATCTTTGACTCCCGAAGAGGATCCCCTGAAGTTCGTACGACTCAGTAGCGTTGGAAATGGATACCTCCTTCGGTTTAGCCAGCTAGGGAGACTAGAGGACCTCGAAACCGCAATCGCGTGCCACAGTCAAGCGGCATCAATGATACCGGATGGCCACCCAGATAAACTTGGCATGCTAGCCAATCTAGGATCCTCGCATCTTAGTCGCTTCGAGCACCTGGGAAAGCTCGAAGATCTCGAGGCTGCGATTCGATGCCAGAGTCGGGCGATCTGGCTTATGCCTGAAGGACACTCGTTCAGACCCGGGCTGATGAACAACCTTGGTCAATCTCTTTATAGTCGATACGAACGCTTGGGTCACCTTCCTGACTTGGATAAGGCGATTGAAAATCAAGACGGAGCTGTGTCTCTCACACCAGAAGATAGCCTGAACAGACCTGGACGCTTGAACAACCTAGGGCGATCGTATCTTGCTTGGTTTGAGCGCCTGGGGCAGGGCACAGACCTGTACATGTCAATCGAATGCCAAGTGAACTCTCTATCTCAAACGCCAGATGGGCATCCAGAGAAGCCCGGCCGACTACAAGACCTGTCTAGCGCATATCATACTCGATTCAAACAGGAGGGAGATATTGTCGACCTCCATAATGCTATCAAGGGGCACAGCCAAGCAGTAAATCTTACACCCGAAGGACACCCCGACAGGCCGAAGCTATTAAATTCTTTGGCTACCTCGTACTTCGTGCAGTATGAAAATTCTGGGGAACTCCAAGACCTAGAAGCGGCGATTTCTAATCAACACGAAGCATCATATCTTTTCTCAGATGAGGATCCAACCAGGCCCGCAGTACTTAATAGTCTAGGCAACTCCCTTTCTACCCGGTTTAGTCGCTCGGGCAACATTGCAGATCTCGACAAAGCTATCGAACTTCATATTCAAGCGGTGCACCTTACCTTGGATAATCATCCTGATAAGCCAAAGCGTCTCACCAACCTTGGGGTCTCATATCGCGATCGGTTTCAGCGACTTGGCGACAGAGCCGACCTCGAAGAGGCGCTCTCCTGCCATGACAAGGCGCTGTCACTTATCCCCAACCAGCACACTCTCAAATATGCGCTACTCACAAATATCGGAGCTGCTTACTATACTCGATTCGAAGCAGACGGCGACCCTGGAGACATCAATTCAGCGGTCAACTCTTTTAGAGCGGCGCTCTCCATCATGCCAGTTGCAGACACCAACAAACACATTCTATTCAATGATTTAGGTCTTTCACACCATGCGCGGTTCCATTGCCTCGGCGAGCCCGTAGACCTCGAAGCTGCGATAGACTTCCAGACTCAGGCAGTTTTACTCCTCGATGACCGGCACCCAGACAAGCCAGGATGGCTGAACAACCTCGGGTTTTTGCATAATGCTCAACACAGGCGCTCAAACCAAATCGCTGACCTGGACAAAGTGTTCGAATACCAGACCAAAGCGGTCTCGCTTATTCCAGAAGACCATCCACTCCGGTCGACATTGCTACGAAATCTCGGGATATCTTACTGTTCACGGTTCGAGCAGCTTGGTGACTCAGGGGATCTCGACCAATCTCTAGATTGCTTCAAGCGCGCGACCGAATTGTTCACCGGATCTCCTTCCATCAGAATGGGGGCTGCGTATGACTGGGCTAGACTTTCGCTCGACCACAAACTATCATCAGCGCGCGACGCATACAGCCATCTCATGGCACTGATCCCACGAGTCGTTTGGCTGGGCAGTGCGCTCGATAACCGATATAGTCGCATTGAATCCATCAAAGATGTGGCTCTCGAGGCAGCTACCGTTGCTATTATGTGCGAAGATTATGATACGGCTCTCGAGTGGTTGGAGGAGGGTCGCTCGATCGTCTGGAAACAACTGTTGCAACTCCGAACCCCACTTGATGAGCTCTCCGGTATTGATGAAGCCCTAGCCAAGGAACTCAAACAGGTCTCTGATGATTTGGAATCTACTTTGAATCTTAGATTAGTTTCCGATAGTCGCTCTGTGGGATCGCCTTCGCTTGAACAGATCGTTCAACAACACCATCGGTTAGCCGAGCGGTGGGAACAACTAGTTACCCAAGCTCGTATGCTTCCAGGCATGGAAAACTTCTTGCTTCCGACAAAGGCATCACAGCTGGTAGCTGTAGCACAAAATGGGGCTGAAGTTTCGATTGTCGTTCACAAAGACGCATGCAACGCGCTTATTATCGCGCAGCACTCCATCCAGGTCTCTCATGTTAGCCTACCAGGACTCTCCGCTGGCAAGATCAACCTTGCTCGTCTTCAGCTTGCGGGCTCGCTTAGGAGGCAAGGTCGTGGAGATAGGGGAATAACCAATGCACCAAAGACGGAGGAGGCATTTGAGAAAACGTTGCTCATGCTCTGGACGGATGTAGCTAAACCCGTCCTTGAATTCCTCGGGTATATGGTATGTGAAGTTTCCAGAGTAGTGTTTGAATGAATCTAACGCCCCCTTTGGTAGCCAATATCCACGAGCAAAGAGCTTCAAAGGATCACTTGGTGTACCACTGGTGCGCTGAATTTTCTGCCACTTCACGCCGCTGGAGACTATAGCCAACCTGGTTGTACGCTCTTTGACCGTGCCATCTCCTCGTACACGCCCTCCCTGAGCAGCTTGCTTGCATCCCCAGCCAAATATGTCTCTTTTTCTGGGATAGCCGCTGTCGGCCAAGAATCGACGCCTGGCTTCTCCCCACTACCCGGTACTGCCGCTGAACTTGACCAGATCCTCGAACAAGCTCAAGATATCCGGGTCACAAGGCTTGATGGAGCGAACGCTACCACGTCGGCTGTGCTAGCAGCTATGGCCGAGCATAGCTGGGTGCATTTCGCATGCCACGCAAGTCAAAATCTGGCCAAGCCGACAAAGAGCGCTTTCCACCTTTACGACGGTGCCCTGGACTTGGCAACGATTACCCAAAAGCCACTTCTGCACGCCCAACTCGCGTTCTTGTCCGCATGTCAAACGGCGGCAGGAGATGAAAAATTGCCAGAGGAAGCAGTTCATCTGGCTGCTGGGATGATTCTTGCAGGGTATCGCACGGTGGTGGCGACAATGTGGTCGATTGATGACGCCGATGCTCCTGTTATTGCCGAAGGTTTCTACGCATACATGCTAAAAGAGGGACAACCGTCTGGGAGAAACGCACCCAGGGCACTGCATGCTGCGGTGGGACGCCTGCGCGCTGAAGTTGGGGTCAAAGAGTTTGGACGTTGGGCGCCGTATATTCATATGGGGCAATAGCCAACATTGCGGGAAGTTTGCCGGTAGAGCTCGCGCCATGTATCTCATTGAATATGAATAGTATGTGGTGGATATGTTGAAAGACAAGACGAGAGCACGATGTATTCGAGTAAACTCGCTACTTAAGTACATAAATGAGACAATGAAATGAGTGAGAGAAAGGAGCGCATACACAATAAACAAACGCATAAAGGTGTCGCTACCACTCGGCGCTTGCACCAACAACAGGATATATGCGTATGTCGGCACAGGAATTGCTCATTATTCCATGAATTATTGTCAACTGTCAATGTTTTTGCCGCGTGAATGGCCCATCTCAAGCCATTCCGTGTGTGTGGAGTACTTCTTTTGCTCCCCGCGAAAACAGGAACCCAAATAAGTGACTTGTCTCACTCTGCCCGTGAATTCAATGTAGTTGGGTAGACGCGAAATATCCAGAAGCGGGGTAACCCTCGGGACTACTCTGTAGTCGAGTTAATGTCTCGTGCTCATATCTGATAGTGTCATTTTCGCTCCTGATTGAAGGATGTTTTCCTGGTTTCCTTGCACTTGATCTCGCTAGGAGGCTGTATCTCTCCAACACCCTGTAGTAACATCCGAACCTTGAGTCTCCGAGGCCCGCAGACGCGATTCTATCAGGTAAACGTGACTATTCTCCAGGTGCTCAACTGCGGATGTCTAGATAATTGAATTCGTGTCGGTTCGTGGGTATGAACTGGGGAAAAATGTTCTGTTCTTGAAGTGGGATATATGCAAGCTTGTCCTCTGGTGCCTGCGAGGCACAGCGTCAAACTTCGCAACAAGTTTCGAATAATGTTTATCATTTACACTATCAACCAACCTCTTATTAAGCTCTCCCATTCTGTCCCCGGATCATCCAAGCACAGTTGCTCAACACGATTCCGGTTACAAGTATATGTTATCACACCGGATTACATCAGTTATTGACATTCGTTCATGCGATATATCGTACACAGATCAAGGCTTTTTACAAACCTCGTGCAGCTCTCGCCCGCAAACCGACCAAGAAGCACCCCTCGCCCAGTAATTTTAAGCAGTGGTCTCGGCGGTGGGTGTGCCAGTACCAGGAGCTGCGCCGCCGCGGCCTCTGAAACCTACAGGGATGAAAGTTATCAACGGAAGTGAAAAAGAACGGTGTGGGTACGGGATCTCGAATGGATCCGAGGTCAAGGTAGGAGACAGCGAGCCAAGACGGACGCCCATCGGCTACGCGAGCAGCAAGCGCAAAAGAATTCAAATGGCGGCGGTGAGGGCGACACATCAAACCAGAAAAATACTCACCACTTCCCCTCCTCTCGCCGCGATATGCACCCCTCCCACCACGTCCGCCCTCCTGTCCCTGTCCTTGCGCCCATCCTCCGCCAAAGCCACGACCGCGACCACGCCCTCCCTCGCCTCCGTCTCCACCACGGCCACCTCGTCCACGATATCCCCCGCCCTCGGCTCCTTCTCCGCCTTCACCACTTGCACCACGGTATCCACCACGTCCACGATATCCGCCACCTTCACGATGTCCTCCCCCTTCGCCTCCTTCGCCTCCCTCGCCACGGTCGCCCCGATATCCTCCACCTTCGCCGCCACGGAACCCGCCTCGTCCACGTCCACGTCCGCGATACCCTCGTTCGCCGCCAAATGTGCCGCGGGTGCCGCGTCGGCCGGGGATGGAAGTGAACCCGTCGTCGTCGGTTACTGGTCCTGTCGCCGCTGCGGGGGCAGATGAAGCGGGTTGGGCAATGGGCGTTTGAGAGCCGGAGCCTCCGAAGGTGGCTGCAAAGGATAGGTCAGAACGGCATATTATAATGACGGGATGGTCAAGGTGAACAAGGATCGATAGCAAAATCCAAAGAAACCACGACTCGAAACGAAAATAGGCCCAACACTCACCCTGCAGCCCACCCAAATCAGGTAGATCGTGGTCGCCCGCATCCGCCCAATCCAACGGCGCACCTCCACCGGTAACCCCTTCGGCCACCTCTGCTCCCGCCGAAACCTCGACGGTCGGCAGCTCTCCGATATCCGCCTGCGCGAGCTCGGTCTCGTCAGCAACCTCGACAGCCGCATCCTCTGGGTGCGCAGTCGGCTGTACAGCAACCCACTCTTGGCTCTCGGTCATCTCGGCCGGCGCATCGAGTTCGCTCTCTTGCATAAAATGGTAGCCTGCACCTGACATGCTCGTGGTAATCGGCAAGCCGAGGTCGGTCGCGATAATTTCGGGCTCGACTTCGGGTTCTGGTTCTGGTTCCGGTTCGAGGTCTGCAGCGGGTTCGATAGGTTCGGTGTCGGGGAGGGTAGTCGGGTCGAGAGGAATGTCGATGTCTGGGATGGGAGTTGGGGTGCGGGGAGCGACAAACTGGGACGTAATTTCGACAAGGCGGGCGTCTGTTTGCCGGAATCGGTCAGTTGGACAGGAACGGTAATTGGATTAGCGCACTCACATTCGACGTCTTCCCAGCTCCCCGCGCCGCTCAAAAAGCCCTTGACGATTTCCTCGACATGTCCGAGAGGAGGGTGGGCAAGGAGCACGTCACCCGCCGAGAGGATGGCGTTTCGTTCGGGCTCAGAGATGGAAAGATCGGTGGGGGTGGCATGGGTGAGGAGGTTGCGAAGAGCGAGGAACGAGATGAGCGAAGTAATGCGGGGGAGTAGGGAGGCCTAACGACTCGGATCAGCACCAGATCATATCAACGCGAGAAGACTACCTACCTCGGCGTGTCGAGCTGCCTCGGAAACACGCTGCTCGTGCGCTTTTTGCAATTCGGTGCGCTCCTGGGCGCGGGTGCGACGAAGACCGGCCTCGAGAGTCTGGATACAGCGGGATCAGACGCGTCGCGTATCCAGGCACGGAAACACAAACCTCGACCGTCTTCTTGATGCTCTCCAACTCTTTGACCGTACCTTCGAGAACGGGCAGACTGGCGATAGCCGCCTTTTGATCATCGTTGAGCTTTTCCTCCGACTTGTATTCGTTCACGCGTTGCTAAATGAATGACGTATGAGCAAACGAAAAACAAATGAATCGCGTACGCACCGCTTTCTTCACCAACGCCTTGTGACGCTTGTTGATTGCCTCGACAACCACACTCTTCTCATGCTCCGCCGTCTTTCCGTCCTCGGCTTCGGTGTTGTTGCCAGTGTCGGGGGCGCTCGAGCCAGGTGCAGGGTTCGCCAACAGAGCAGGATCGACCTTGCCCGCCCTGATATCGTCGGCATCGGGCGCATGGTCGGTCAAGGCAGCCTCGTGCGCCGACGCAGCCAGATTCTTGAGCTGGCTTTTGCGCTTTTTCTTTTGCTGGCTTTTGCTCACGGGGACAGGCGGAGGGGCGCCGGGCACGACGCGGGGAAGGGTTGGGGCGGTGGCGAGAGGTGTTCCGGGGGTAGAGTCGGTGTTTGCCATCGTGCTGTGTCTGTGTTAGTCGGATAAGCTATGTCGTTCGAGATACCTACATTGCAGTCACTGGTGGTTTGATGATCCTCCGGACGCAAATCTTCCCTCCGACTCACGTGCTCAGGGTCCACGCCACCCGCCACCCGACATCAGCAACTCGCATCCACCTCCAGTGTCCTTGGACAGATATATCCCTTCGTATGAGAGCCGATATGTGAGATTATTTAGATACACATTACGTATTATTGAAGCCTTTCTCTCGTTTGTAGAGGTTTCTGAGCACCGACTCTAAGCTATTTTGGACAAACCGGCAATCTGTTCTCGGCTACCACCTCCGCCTGTCATGTTAGCACAATCTGCGTTCGCCTTGAACCGTGCGGGAGAATTCAACGCATGGGCAACCGCCGTCTCGTTGGACCCTAGTGTTCGCGAAAACGTTCCTCTACCGCCTGATCTTCAGGGGCTGCTGGACAAGAGCCGTCGATATCCATTGTGGGTCAACAACCAGGTAAGGTTTCGATGCGCGTTACACCATGGCTGACGCACCATGTCAGAATGCCCAACAATACGCACATCTTCGGCGATTCCACCCCGAGATCGACGCCGAGAGCATCTCTACACTCGTCACGGCAATTCAATGCCGGTCGCCATCGAATTCAACGCACTACGAAATAGACCCGGACGCGAGACTCTCCAGCGATGTCGAGCGTGCGTTACCCCATATCTTCTTTATACCTCGCCATCGTAAATCTGTGCGACGCGCCGAAGTGGTACTCCCCGACATCCACCAGGCGAACCTTCGCGCACCTCTCGACCGCCTACTGTCTCATGTTTGGCTATCCGACGACCTTTACGACAATAGATTTGTACATATGTAAGTCTTGGCTAATTTCTCTGTTACGCGGACAAACTTGTCTCCCTCTAGACTCGAATGTAGCCTGAAGATGCCAGACGCCAAGGTTCACCACACATTCGACACCTCGATCGCTAGCGCCGTGACCTTTATTTGCGACCGTGATCCTGGCCACACCTTGGATTTTTCTCATGACCTTAAAGAGTATTTGACCTGCACGTCCCAGGTACCCCATTACCTCGCACTCGCCCACTGGATTACTCAATACAAGCGATCCAAAAAGCAAACGGAACCCGAGCTGGAGCGGCAAACTGTATTCGGAATGGTGTCTGGGATTTGGCAGCGTCGATCGCTCGGGTTTTCGCAACACTGGGTGTTCGGGATGATGCATTTCGGCGACAACGTTCATGTTCTCGCTGGCCGTTGGGAGGACGACCAGCCGAACCTCTGCGATAACGCACTCTCTACTATCAACAGTGTCGCTTTGGACCCCTCGTTCAACGAGCACCCAACAAGTAGCGCGCCGTACCTGCGAACAGAGAACGCCGGGAAGAACGGGACGATAATTAGCCAACGTGGATCATCGGTACGCTTTTGCCTGAGCTTCAATGACGGCTTCTGATATCCAGATCGAAGGAAATATCAGCAACCCCAATGTCCTTGGAAAATTCGCCGAGTGCTGGCAATAGTCGCTCTGGTAGCGAGGACGATGAACGAACGCCTGCGAAAGGAGGTTTGCGGGGGACATCGAAAGGCCAAAGGGTATGTTCTCTGGCTAATCTCACGCTAGTGCAACTCAGAATCTAGTCTTGGAGGACAGATCGTTATATATCGGGTTGCCAAATATACAACCGCGAGTGCTCTCAGCATGCTGGAACTATACCTCATTCTACGCGCGTCACGCCAACTGGGTCTCACGTACCGCAGCGAAATATTTAACGAGGACATCTGGGAGATGTTCGCCTCGCTCGACTCGGGACCAATCCCCCGCTGGTTTGCATATCGTCGGAACCCCACAGGAGCCGCTACTGGTTACCGATTCGACATACCGGAGCAGAATCCCATCTGTGACTTGCCACGGGAGTCCGAGAATGTGACGGACGCCAGTATCGCGCACAGTTCGGGCGCGCTCCGTGATGCTACCGAGCATAGCCTGCCCGAACGCAGGGAAGGAGCTCATGACTCGTGTTTGAAGTTGATAAGAGGAAACCTTGGGACTTTTTCATTCCACGAAAAGATTGAAAGCTATCTAGATCGGCTACCTAATCCTAAATGATATTTTGCAAGCTAGCCGACAAGCCGAGTTTCGCCGCCTGGCTGTACCAAGAGTAACATCCAGTTTTTTCGCCGTCATAGTAGCCGAAAGTGGACGATGCATGACTCCGCTTCCGATACCTAAGAATATACGAGAAACGCGGTTGGCAGGCCAGTGAACCGATTGATAGAGCAGACAGGCTCGGGTGGTCGCTGAGCATTCTGGAAAACAGCCATTTGATAGAGGTTGGCGAGGTTTCCAGAGTTAACGCTGAAGATGACTAGTTGGGCCTGCTAAGACGAGAGCAGAGATCCGGGGCCAAGAGCACATCGGAAAAATTAGGCACCTATACCTCACCAAGACCCTATGCTTGTTAGCCGAAGAGGTCGGATGGTTCTGTTCGGCTAACAAGCCCCATTCCATAGGATTTCCCCATCTCCAGCGATATCTCCCAGATATTGTTTCGAAATCCCTATATCCTCGATGCCTCGCGTACCGCTAAGTCCCCCAGCGCTTGTAGGCCCGACACACTGTCGATCAGCCAAAGCCCGACACAGTAGTCCAGGCTTGGGTCGGGCTTAGATCGGGCTTTGGTTGGGCTCAGATCAAGCCCTGTCGGACTGATGCGGTAAGTCTTAGCAAGCTAGTGGATGGAGTCGGCAGACAAAAGTTGCACTCAATTTCGGATGGGAACTCCCAGGCCCAACTGGGCGGAGCCCGATTAGTGGGGACGGATTCGGTCAGACGAGGCCGATCCTGCTCACCGGTAGTTGAGGCGCCCGGGGAATTCACTCGTGGGAAGACCGATTGGGCTAAGCGCCCAACCGGCAACGCGAGCGGGACGATGTTGGATCCGGAAGGAAATGGGCGGCGAGGCGCGAGCGAGCGAAGCGAGCTCGCGCCGAGCCGCACAGCCTCTATAAGGCGTGCTACCTTCCACCTCTTCCCAAACCAGTCATTACTCACATTGGAGCGCTGAAAGGTTTCGAAATTCTGAA
>WSLM01000457.1:0-12677 GCA_019677335.1 Ceratobasidium sp. UAMH 11750 | reverse complement strand
GCTGACCTTGGTTCCAAAAAGAGTCCTCTCGTTTTTCGCATCGCCTTGCAGTAGGTTGTTTACGGTGAGCACGTCGCGTTTGGGACGCGTCGGAAGCTACAGGCGTCTACGTCTGAGTTATACAGAAACACCCACTCAACTACCGACTTACCGGCATATACATCCCAACGCCATAGTTTCGATAGACTGCGCTTTCGGTAGGGCGACGCACCTTTGAGGGCTCGCTTTGTTGGCCGAGCACAAGAGGATGGGCGAGTGGTTCAGACCGAGAGACGATGCCGGCCGTCACCGTTAGAATCAGGCCAGAAAGCAAAACAAGGGTAACGTCATCATAACTCGTAAGACTGCTTAGCAGAGCCATTTTTACGGGGGGAGCACTTGAATGTTAGGCTTTATCGACGAAAGTGCTATGAAAAAACAACGATGCAACGAAAGTATCAGTCGTCGTCGAATAGAACGACTTGCCATAGCCGCCGAAGACGTGATAAACAGTCCCAAACATCCAGTACCTCGACGTTGCCCTTTCCACCGACGATAATGAATGCAATGGATTCGTTACGCAACGCCCTCCGACCCTTCTCGTGCAAATGGGATGATTGCCCCGTCGTTTTGTCGAGCTGGGCGCTTTTGGAAAAGGTTAGTACTTGCCCCTACAATTAGTACTACCCGGCTAACTCGCGTGGCGTTCAGCACTCAAAGAGAGTGCACGGCAGCGGGACCACCAAAACCGATGGTCGAAAGGTTGTTTTTCAAAGCCTTTCACACTTGTTAATACTCAAATTTCACTAGACATATCAATGCAGAATAAAACAACCAAAATCTAAAATGTGTGGTCAAATCTTTGACAGACAAGATCACTTCTTAGACCACATAATACTGGTCCATTATGACCAAGCTTTATATGCCTGTCCAGCCCAAGGTATGTTATTTCACTGTAAGATATCCCTGACTAATATGCCTCTAGGATGTAGGGCTAATCTCCGACGTTATAAAACAAATGACATGCTCCAGGGGCACCTGGACATCCACTTCAGCAATGGTGAAGCACTGCCACAAGCCGTGCTCACCCATGTCCCCCCACAGACCCCCCCACCTCCTATTCCAACAGGGGTATTACATCCCTACCAACTCTTAATTGGTTTCATATCTGCCTCTGGGTTCAGACCAGGCCCAAAGAAACAGCAGAATAGCCCAGAATACTTAGAGGTTGGCAATAGCCTTCCTTCTGACTGGCTGGATGCAGAGAAGGAAGAGGCAGAGCTGAAACCAAGGCGGATTAGGGGGATGGGCGCAGCCACCCACCCGACATCACAGCGCCCGGTGCTAGGTGCCCCGCCCCGATTCCATGATGTGGGCCCTCCAAGGGCACCTGACAGGTCTGTCGGGTTTGATTCAATTGGATTTCATCAAACCGCCCGGGAAGCTTTTGACACTGTGGCTGCACAGAGCTCGGATGAAGAATCAGAGCCGGAGGTCAAGCTGTCAAAGCCAAGGTTTAAACTGGAACTGGACTAATTTTCCTTTATTCCTGTATCTATAGTCTACCGGGGTCCCGGCCCCTTATGACCGGCATCGGTCTGCCAAGGTAACATCATATCTGTTGTCTGCAGACTGGCATGGCGTTGGCTTGGCAGACCGATGCCTGTCATAAGGGGTTTTTACCTTATGTTTTCATTCTAATATGTCTATGATTCTCTCTTATACTTGTCGATACTTTTCGCTTTTTCTGATTTGTGCTACCAAATCTACCCACTTATTTATCTGGCTGCCCTGATCATCCGAACTATACAGGCACCAACCACCGTGAGAGGCTTCCTACCGCAGCAAAAGCCGAGCCGTAAAGTCTATCATCGAGTGCCAGCATCAACCGGCAACCGTGCCTTTAGCTTTGCATCCAATAGATAGAGTAGGGTGATTTTGATCAAAAATGTACAATGCACGACGGGTAAATATTTGACAAACGAGGCGAAGTAAAAGACATTGACACAGATACCAACAAGAACGAGACAAGTAGTGTATCAAACGTAGGGTGGATGAAGAGCGCGTGCACGCCGACGGTCAGTCAAAGGGGAGTGTGGCATAGCGGATAGTTATGGGAATTCATAGCATATACCTCTCGTCGGCGTGCACGATTTCATAAAAAGGGGAGAGGCAGGGGGGTTAATTCACAGTCTATTTGCACTTGGATAAGGATACGGGCAGCGTCTACTCTACGCCCGGGTCCTCGTTCGTACCACTCGGGCCGGACGTGTCCTCAGCACACGACGTTGTGCGGCACATGGTACCGTCGCAGGCGAGGACGGGCGGACGTGGACCGGGACGTCGTCTTCGCTCGCAGCAAGCATCTTTTCGGGGATCGCTGTCGCCATTGGCGTGTCGTCCCGTTTCTCGGTTTTGGATTGGGTCTCTGCTTCAGGTTCAGGTCCAAGCTCGAGCTTGGGCTCTTCGACCTCTGGAGTTGGCTCTTTTAGAGGGAGGACATCGGCTAGGAATATTTGTCGTATGTCTTCGGGGAGGTATAGCTTCAGGCGCTCCTCGGCAATCGCACGCGCGTCCGCGAGAGGACACCACATCCCAGAAATATCTGCTGCCTCGACGCCGGTTCCAAAGTCAATGGAAGCACCCAGCGGCATATTCGAGGGGTGGATTTCCGAGGATGACGTGCCAGTATGGAGTACGTCTGAAGAGGCAGGTTCAGGCGCAGTCGAGGTGGCGGACGCGAGGGGCTGAGTGGTGGGCGGAGTTGTAGATATAGGTGGGGCGTTATCGATCGAGTCCGCTTTCGGGGCTTCTGGTGCTGGAGCCGCGACGTCCACAGTCCCAGCCGTCCTAAACTGCGCATGACACGATCCAGGTACGCGGCACGCGCGGAGGAGCGCCGTTAAGCTCACGTACGAGCCTTCGAGTCGGCGCAGCAATACGCATCCTCGTACGATACATGATCCGTATTCAACGCCTGAAAGATCCCAGCGTATATGCGTTAGTGGGTCGGGCAAAAAGTTCAACAAAAAAAAACATACCGTGCAAGACTGTTCGCTCAATTTGTAGCCCCCTATCCCTCCGTACAACGACACCTTGCGTAGGACATTCCGTGCCGGCCCGAGATTTCGCTGCACATAGAGACACACGCATACCAGAAGGCGCACGGCAACCCCATGACGCCGAATCACGGCGCTTCGTAGACCCGGCCCTTGGAGGACTGGGCTTTCCAAGCCCAGATTCTCTCCTACTCGCGCGTGTATGCGGCCTTTTATCATTCAAGTCGGTCCATAACCCATCTACCTCGTCTGCACAAAGGCTTTCCGGCCCATCCGCATCTCCAGGCCCCCACAGAAAAGACGTCGGGACGATTGTCGGTGAATGCATGCTAAGCAATGTAAATTCAGCCTCGAATCCCTCCAATGAAGAGCCGAGTTCGAAACCCAGGCCAGTGTTACACGGTTCTGGTTCGAGAGCGATTTCTGTCATGGTCACATCCTCCGGCTCCTCGATCTTGACCGCCCATATATCATCTTCGGGGAGTGAAGAGGCTGCGAGGGACGACGCCCGTGATGACAGCGAGGGCGGGGACATGGATGCCTCGTGTTCTTCTTTGACCTTGACCCGACGGCCTTCCTCCCCAAACACTAATCCTACTCCTATACCAACTAGGGGAGCGTCGCTTGTCGATTTGGAGGGGCTAGGCGGAGCTGAATCCGAATTGCACATCATACGGACATGAAAGTCACCATCCTCGACGTCACTGCCATCGGCATCGACAAACGTGGGTGCGTGGGGCGTAGGTGGCCCAGCAGAGCTCGCGTACGAGAGTGATCGGCGAAAGTGGGTAAACTGTGAGCTAGGTGCCGAGAATACGCGGCTGCGCAACGGGGGTGGGAGATTCGGGCGCGAGTGGCGACGTATTACTACGGGGGCGCAAGACGCCGGCTCGGGATCCGACTCGTCGGTTTGCTGAGGCTCGGGCTGGGGTTGAGGGTCGTCTGGTCGCGCAGAGGACGAGCGGGAGCCTAGACGTAGGCGTATGCGCACCTTGGACTTGCGCTCGCGGTGTGCCTCTGCCTCGCTCTCGTCCTCATAGTCGGGAGGCGGTGACATGCCGTCCATGCCGAGTTCCCGGGCTGCGGCGCTCCAGCTCTTGGTGCGCGTACGCTTGCGCGAGCTGACGCGTGTTGGATCCATCGGGGGCGGGGTGGGAGTGTGCGCGACGGCAGGCGACGGGGGAATCGGAACGTCGGCGGCGTCGGATTCAGGCTCCTTGGGCGTAGGGATGCCCAATCGGTCCCACGGACTGGCGAATCCCGCAGCCTCGGAGAGATACCATGAAGTGCCCTTTTTGCGCTCGGTGGAGCCGTCTGGACTGGGTCCGACGGCGCGATCCTCGATGGACGGAGTCTCTGCGGGGTGGCGCGGACGGGGCTGCAGCGAGTGGCGCAACAGGAGCTGGGGTGTGCCGCGTGCGAGATGGGTTCGGATGTGGGTGGACACGGTCGATGCTGGGGTGTTTCCGCTGCAGACGCGGGACGCACGAGGACAAGGGGAGGAAGACGATGGAATTAACTCGTGTTCAGGCATGCAGCGCGTCAGGGGCTCACCCGAGTTTGATTATGCCAGTTTGATGTACGACGTCAACAATCTGGCGGGGAGTCAGAGCTCGGTTCTCCTGCACAGGGTGTTAGCGATGCCAAACACGGTCCACGTTGCACTCACGACGCGGGCGAGGGCAGCGCAGATAGCCATGAGAACCTTGTCACGTGCATCGTCGGGCGAGATACGGTGGACGCAGCCCGGCGGGGGGAACTCGAGCGGGAGGTCGGGGCCACCAAAGAGCAGGTGCGGTGCGGGTGGCGACACCGGCGTCGCGGGCGTCGATGGCGCAGATGCGGGCGCGCGGTGGGTGGCGGGCGGAGGGCTTGTGCTTGTTCGTAGACGTGTCGGGCGCATGAGAGCGCTGGGTCGCACGATGTGTGTCGGGAGTTGGCAACAGGGTTGGCGACGATGTTGGAGAGTGTGCGCCAGCTAGTGAACGTGCTCGCACGATTGGGTGGCTGTACTGGGGTTACCAAATCAATTAGCAGAAAATTGCACGGAACCGCATCCGCGCACGGACATCCGAGCTTGCCGGCCGTGGTCACCGTAGCGGTTGTGCGGGTTGTCGTGGGGACTTGGTCGCGTTGTCGGTGTCAATGAGCAGTCGGCCCACCGCGGCGATGGACAACGTAGCGTTTGCGGCAAGCCAGCCGAAATCTGAAATCTGAGATCGCAGGCACAAACAGGCACTCATAGTCTGCGTCACATAATCGACCACAAAAAGCAAAATCAATTTAGAGGAATTTACTACCAAAAAACTTGTAATACAGCGAAAGAATACACCTAGTTCATCCCAAAATACTCGCCCTTGTCGCGCCCCTCGATCCGCATGGGCGCGTCGAGCTCTCGCCCAAAGTCGCTCAGCTGGGGCGTCCCCGCAGCAAGCGCGTCTCGCGTGAACCATGACATCCGGTCCCCTCCGTCTCTAATCGCACCGCCCATCGCCGTGCTCGTCTCATCCCCGAGTGTGCTTTTCATCCCACCAGCGCCAGGGATGCTCCCTTCGGTCGGCGTCGGCGCCCACAACCAACGCCGCATATCCTGTCCATGTCTCGGCAGCGGTGGCGGGTGCTGTGGTGTGTGCACCACTTGATCAAAGGGTGTCACTGGCTGTGAGCTGGTCGCCGCCAGCCGGCTCTGCCGCGTCCGCAACTTGGGTCGGCCTTCGTGCACGGGCGGAATCGCCACGCTCAGGTTCGGTTTCGGCCGCTTGTTCGACTGCTCCGAGTCTACCGCCATCGCATCGTCGTTGTCCTTGGCCACCTCTCCGTCTGCGCTCGACTCGTCCTCGTCGTCATCCTGAGACCCGTTGACCACAACGCCAACAGACATCGCGTCGTGCTTTGCCTGCTCGCCCGTCAGGTCCACATGCTTGATCTTCGAGTACCCAACCTCCCCGGGCGGCACCACTTTGATATCATGCACCACCATCAACGCCACATTCTGGTCCCCATCCCGGTTCCCGCCCGCCAGACTCCGCACATACTTTTGCACCAACCGCATCCCGTGCGCGCCCTGCGGGTTCTGTGTCAACACGCGCTTCCACACCTCGGTCGCGTACGGGATCTCGTATGTCCACGAGTACTTTTCTCGCGCCTCGCGCCCCGTCGGGAACACCGTCGTATGCGTTGACATGAACCGGCCCTCCTCCCCAGTAAACGCGTCGGTCAGACAGTACCCGTCAAACTGCCTCATTGCTTCGATCACAAGCGTCGCCCGGATCTTGCCTACATTTAGCCCAGGGGGAGGGAGCGCGATCCCAATCTCGGCGTGCATGCACGTCCCAGGTCCGATGGTTCGCACAATCTCCTCCATATCCGCCGGGAGTTTTTCCAGCGGGCACCGCGCCGAGTGCATTTGGGCAAATACGTGGGTTGTTGTCGGGCGGGAGCACACGCCAGCGTCGTTGAGCGTGCGCTCGGCCCAGATGGTGATCGCAGTGATGTACGCCAGTCGCTCACCACGCCAGGCTCCGGGGTGACGCTCGACACCGTCCAGCTCGGCAACAAGTGGTTCGCTGGTCGCGCGAGGAACAGGAATAGCAGGAAGGGCGCTTCTAGGAAGCAATTCCGCAAGCTGCATCGGCTCGGTTTTCGCTGTGGACCGTGAACTCTGCGGCGTGCTTGGCAAACTGTCGCTATTGGTCGATTGAGGCGGACGGGAGCGGATAATGTTGATAAACGAGGTAGAGCCGTCGACAAGTTCATGAATTGGGTCAACAAATGGGGGAGGAGGGCTTGCCGAGCCGCCAGATTCTTCTGTCTTGATCACCGGGGGTGAGGCAGAACTGGAGGCAGACCCGGTTGGCTGCGCGGGACCGGCAGAGGCCGGCAGCTCGTCGAGCTGGCCATTGAGAATACGTATCACTAGATAGCAGTGTTCAGTGTGGCCACAAAAGAACAAGAGAAACAATACGCACTGGCTGGATCGTCTGCGTGAACCTTTTTCAAGACCTGGATGTGACTTGAGATTTGCTGTCTGGTACGGTGCTGCCCAGTCAAACGGTGGATTTCCTCTGCAATGAGCGCGTTGCGGCCGTACTGTCGGCCGTCGCGCATAATCCAGTTCTTCCCGTTGTTGGGAATCGAGCGCGCCGCTAGCAGAGAGTCAGCGTCGTTCGAATGAGAAGCCGTGACAGGGGCTCACCTTGCAAGAACGCCTCCTGAACCTCCGGAGACCAGATTGCATCCTGTTTCTCTCCCGCATAGGGGCGTCGGCCCCGTTTTGCGCCAGCGCTCTGGCTTGATGTGCCCGAAATCGAGGTTAGGCCAACTGTCCCAACACTGTGACTCCGCTGGGGCAGCACCGGGACGGCAAATTCGCCACGACGCGGGGCGGGTGGTCTAGACGTCGACGATGCATGGGGGAGCAGGTGGGATGGGTGTGATGGGTAAGGCGGGAAATGGTGGGTGGGTGGCCACGGCGGGAGTTGGAATGCATCCTTATTATCATCGTTGCCGATTGGCTCGGTCATGTTGCGGTATTGGTGTTTGGGATGGATTGGTGCAACGAGAAAAACGATGCAAGTCTAATTGCCCTGGGGGTCGCACGCGGGAGCTGTCGGGGCCGTGGTTAGCCGCGGCTGCACCACCTCTCCTTTTGGCCGTCGCTACCTGCCTATTACATCTGTCAGCTTCTGCCGGACTCGGAATCCCTCGGCCACCATGATCACGCCCAAGTTTAGCTGTACCCAGGACCACGTCTCGGTCACTGTCAACCTGTACGTACCTTCTGTACGGGTGAGTCTCGCTTCCCCAGCCCTCCTGTTTTTCCTAAAATTTTCTAGGCAGCAGATGTCGAGATTCACGTCGAGGACACACTCTTTTCGGTACACATCAACCCCTACTTCCTACGACTCAATTTTCCCCACCCCGTGCTCGAAGACGACGAATCATCTGCGTCGTATGACCCCGCATCGGGTACACTCACCGTGCGCCTCACAAAGGAGACCCAAGGCACACACTTTCCCGACCTCGACCTCCTTGCCAAGCTCCTCGCCCCGCGCTCCGCTACCGCACTTGGGGAAGAGGGCCGCGCTCGACAACCGCTCATCGAGGTCCTTGACAGCAGCGGAACAGACGGCCTTGCAGAGCAGCTCGATAAGCTCGAGCTAAATCACGAGCACAAAGTTTTTGCCCAAGGTCGGTATTTTACCCCTTCCTGCCGTAAACCCCAACAAACCCCATCAACAGCTGCAGAAAACGATTGGCAAATTGAGCAGACGGTACCCGACGAGGATTTGGATTCGCCTCGTCTTTCAGCAGCATACGGATTCCTGGACCTACATACCGGATATTTCGCCCACGTTACGAGCGTAGAGAACGAAGTCAACGAGTTGGGGGCCGAGGCAGAGAATGCGACTCTTGAGCGAAGGCAAGAGCTTCGCGAGATAAACGAAGAGAACAAATGGGACGAAGAACATTATCTGTGAGCTTAAACCTGCATGTATGCACTTACCCATGTTGATCTCCCCATTAGGGCTGACTTTGTGGACGATGATACCATTCGGGAACTTATCGGCTGGCGTCTCGAACCCGACGAGCCATTCACGTTCACAGAAGAAGAGAATATGTCCATGCTTCGTCTCCCACGAAGAGAATGTAAGCTCCGTTTGCCCCACAATCGCCTTGAGTCTAAGCGCTTGTTAGATTTACTCTCACCCTCTCGAACTCACCAACTGCATATCACGCTTTGCACCATCCTCTTTGCTGCTCTTTACGACACTCGAACAACCCAAGACGACCCGACCCCCGAGTCGGCTTGGACAATCTGCTCGCTTGTGCCCGCTTTTTCCGCACTCGACCCCTGTCCAGCCCCAGTATCCTTGCATTCAGCACTACGAACCTCACATCGACGTGCACTAGCGTTCCCTCTGTATCGATCGTTTGCTCTCTGTCAACACATCCAACAAGACGTCGCAGACGTACTTTCACGCGGTACCCGAGTCGTCACTCACCTCATGCTCAAGTCCAAAAAGATCCTCGACAGTCACGATGTGTACTATGTATACTCAAAAATATGGCTCGATGACTTTTGCGCGTGGCTTGCCAGTCACACAACAGACCAAGAGCTGAAAACACTGAGCGCCGAGGTTGTTTCAACCACAATCTCCAAGGATGATATCGGCTGGGACTTGGAAGAATTGGAACAAGCAACGAAAGAGGTGTTCCCCGACAGCGACGACGAAGACGTGGACGAAATCGAGCGTATGACCCCTATGGCGCTGTAGAATCTCACTCGAAACCATTCAAAAATGACTTGTACATTGAATACCAGAGTCTATACTATGCCTATCGTACATGAGAAAATCGAAACCGACTGAGGCCGCTCAACGTCCCGAGACAACCCCAACAATAAAAATAGCACATAATAGACAGCAAAGCGACGTGGGACAAAGCAATGGGTATCAACAAGCACCACCTAGACCTTGGCGGACGCTGGAACCTTTGCTTTCGTCGACGTAGGCTTGGTTTTCGCAGAAGCAGGCTTTGCAGAGGCGGGTTTGGTGGTGGCGGCAGCTTTGGCCGGTGCTGCCTTAGTGCTGGCAGTCTTCGCTTTGGTCTTCGTAGTCGCCGCAGACTTGGTCGATTTGGTCGCAGCTGCCTTTGCCTTTTCAACCTTCTTGGTGTCTCCGGAAACAGCCTTCTATTAAAAAGCCCCATGTCAACCAACATCGTTTTACAGTTCAAGCCAACACGCACCTTTGTCGTCGTCTTCTTTGCGGCGGCAGCCTTGGTTGCAGGTGCTTTCTTGGAGGCGGCAGTACCAGCCTTTGCCGGCGCCTTCTTGGTGGCAGTGGTCGCCGACTTCTTGGTGGTGGTTGCTACAGGCTTCGCGGTCTTGACGCCCTTGGGAGGGGCAGCCGAAGTGATGTTCTTCTTGGGCTTGAGGGCGTTGTCAGAAGTGGCTTTCGTCTTGGTGGAAGTAGCAGTGGCTTTGGCCTTGGGAGCCGCAGCCTTGGTGGCCGTCTTCTTGGGAGCAGGCGCCACGTTCTGCATCTCCTACCGTTAGATACAACGCGCATGTTGTTGGATAAATATATCTCACCTCCTTGGACTCTGTCTTGGCTGACTTGGGCGCAAGTTTCACCTTGCCACTTGGTCCTAGGCACATGATGAGACCCGTGCCCGATCAACAGTCAAGATAAACATACCCTTTGGCAGTGCGAAAAGATTCGACTCAACGCCCTTGGTGATGGCACGATTGAGGTTCGAGAGCTGCAAACCAGTCATCTCGATCCCGTATTTCTCCTCAATGTACCTGAAACCCAACAACACGGTCAGGATCCCCGACGTCAGACGACGCAACAAGACGAGTGGCGCACTTTTTGATTGTTGGACGAGAAACACCACTGCGAACATCCTCTTTGTTCTCAATGATGCACTCCTATACACAACGGATGAGTGCTTGTTGGGAGAGGACAACGACCAGGTGGCTTACGGTGATCATGTCGATGAAGCTAGGATGTCCAGCCGCAGCGGGTTTGGCTTTGGACTTGGTAGTCTTGGAGGTCTTGGTAGCTGACTTGGTCGAAGGCATGGTTAGTCGTGGCAGGATCGAGGCGAGATGAAGAGACGAGACAAGGTTAATGGTTGTTCGAAGAAATCCCGGGGACTTGTGGAGGGTCCCAATTTATACTAATTCAAGCGCCAAAACAAACCATCATCGGTGTCACGTGGGGGCTGCTCATGTCACGTGGAGCAAGTCATCGGTTTGTTTTGATTGCAAGAATGGCACTGTGGAGAGCGTGCTGCAGCAACTACGGCACTGGATAAGTCGAAGCCTTGCGCATACGCACCACTTGCATGTGCCACTCATCCTTGGAACAATAAATACATGGTCAAACACCGACCTACGGACTCGCCTATCAATGACTGGCGACGTTGTTTCATATACGGCACTCCGGGAGTTTGTCGAGGAGTAGCCGTGCCCCACAGGGCTGTTCCTACACCACCAAAAGGCATTCATGCGCGAGTGACAACGAGCCCATGCATATCACGTGAGCCTATGAGGCCCTTGCAAACTGTGACACCGCATACATCCTACCAGGAATCCTCTCCAGACACGGCAAGGACACGTGTTGCGCCTTAATAGTCGAACCCGGGAAGGACGTGAAAGAAAGCCCTTTAGCTCGCCAACCACGCCCCTTAATCAAGTTTTGAACGTGCGTTAATCGGGTGGGTCCAGGTGCGAGCTCGCGCCGATCCCCGTCAAGGAGCAGCCACGCGCATCGCCGGCTGGAGACTATTTCCCGTGAAAGTCGAGGTGCGCGTATTTTTATGGATCATCAATACTCCGGAACCTTCACGCCAAGTTTATACTCCGGATTGGCTCGAGACGCTCCTCACCCAGTTCAGCCTACGACCCCCGGATCCGCGCTTCGCATTATCACGCTCGTAGCAAGTCTATTGCTTCACTCCGATCAGGGCTCATACCTACCAAAACATTAACCTCGTAGATTTTTCAGACTAGGAGAAGAACACTTCTCACCAATTCACGAGCGAGTTCCTTGCCCCATAAAGAGACAACTCCCGAGGACGTAATAGGTATTTCCATCAGTGTTGTTTAATTCAACCTCATGTTTTGCGCCCGCTCATGAGAATCTGAAGATCGCCCGAATCGTTCAACAGCTGTCGTTTACTCGAATCGATCCTGCTCGTGACATATGGCTTGGTTCGGGGGCGAGTAAATCCGGCATCTCACCTGCATCCTTGGTCTTGCCGCCGATACGTACCTAGGCCAAAATGCACCCACGAATTCCTCGCCCAGCAATATGGTGGAGACCTGGGATGCTGTTACATTGGGTTCGGGGCCATAGGTTTCAGGTGAGTTTCAGCCTGGTGGTTTCGTTGTTGTTTGTCCGTATGTATAACTAGAATTTATGCTCTCGAGCTGTCTCGACTCCGAAATAATCCGAGATACGGGCGACTAAATGACCAGACTCAAGACCCGGGTCTTGGAAGTTTACAAGCCTTCTACCCCTAGATCGAGTTGTCAATTACTCGCCCTGGTTCCCACCCCAAAAATATTGTCAGCCCTCGTTCCTAGAGTTGTGGGAAAACACATGTGGAGCTCTCAGCGTGTCTGAAAATGCTTCATGCCAACAAAGTCAAGGATGACGCCAACCTAGAGTGATTGATACACGAAACTCGTGTATTTCGGGACACCCGGTAAGTGGGGTCGTGGTATTTCCTAGTTTACTCTCTAGGCCACATTCAACATCGTCTGGCTGCACAACAGGCAGAATAGGTGCTACGTCATAGAAGGGGAAATCATTTGACGCACTACAACATGTTGATTGCAGGGTATATGCGTGACAATCGAACCAGTCCACTGTGAGGCGTTTCAAGGTTGTGTCGCATTCACCCTTTACTCTCGGAGTATCTCGTTCTTCTGTGCGGTACGAAATGAGTTTAGGCCATTGTGGATAGGAGTCCAAGATGGTGCAGCTTGATCGCAACGCGTTTGAAACAACCCATGGGATAGCCAAAACCGCCGCGCAATGCGAAGGTCCTAACTTACCAACTGTATTAGCTCCACCTTGACTCTAAGCAGCCAAATCGAGTTTATCGCTCTTGACAAAAGTTTGT
>WSLM01000456.1:0-16727 GCA_019677335.1 Ceratobasidium sp. UAMH 11750 | reverse complement strand
TCACCACATGACTTCCAACCACACATGGACAAGCATCCTGGGCTCCTCTATCCAGCAGAGCTGTTCCTCTGTGCCATGCTTTGGCCTGTCCCAGGCAGGACCAACATTACTGGTTTCTGCAGCCACTTCAAGAATATGAATGTGCAGAATTCAACCCAAAATAAGTGCAGCACAACTTAGATATGCCCACAGCTGGAATCAGATCACTTCAATACCCTACTGGGAAGTGGAATCATTCACACAGACTGGTGTACTCAAATGCCATGTGCGAACAATTGAATTTTGCAACCAATGTGATTGGCCACACCATAACTCCCTGATCAGCTCAGTGACATGGACATAATTTCTGCAGTGTACATGATGGCCACTGGTGGTAACTCTGATATTGCTCAGCTGACCTTTCATTCATTGTTGGTCCTTAAGTAACTTGATTGTTTTGTTTTGGACATCATGCAATAAAACTGATCATAAAAACACCTGCACTTCCTGGACCATATCTCCATGGTTAAGGAACCAAACAGAACCAAACAAATTGCAAATTGTAGCTAAGAAGCACAGCTATACTGGCCCCAGATAATGGGTTATGTAAGCATTGAACAGGCTCTGCAGGAGGCCAGCAAGCCAAGATAATGGTTTTTACGATCAGTTTTGTGAGGTACTGAATCACTATTTCACTAAAAGCCCTTTAGTGCCAGCCGTTCATTGTCGCTTGTGTCTTTCAACCTTGCTTGAATAGACCCCACCTCCTTGTGACAGAGCCAGTAAGACCTTTTGGGAACATTATGGTTCATTTGAAAAATCATGTCAGCTAGGTGAACTACCTCAATTTTACAATGTCAATATTACTTGGCTCCACTGCATAGATCACATTGGTTGGCCAAAACATTCTGAAGCCCAAACTATCCTGTATTACAAGGATCATCGTGGACTACATTGTTACTACCTAAACAAAAACCACATTATTCAACCTTATCGTCTGAGATCCAGAAGTAATAGAGCCGGCCTTTGATCCTGATTGCACAGTGCAGGCTTAGGGAAGAGGAATTTCCTGTCCTGCTTTGGCAGTTTCCTATGTTTCTGATGTTTCCCATCACTCTTTATTCCCCCACCTGACAATCAGTCAGGTCCTATGTTGAGTGAGCCCCAAGTCCCCATTTATGATGTAACTCCTGCGGATATATGCACATTGATTTGTGCTTGTCATGCTAAGACCAATGGGTGCCTAGATAAGATTGAAAAAGAAATCACCACCACCAATAATTGGTTAAGACATCTGAACCAGGAAGTGGCCACAAAGGACGAAGTTAACACAGTCACAACACAGGTCAAGAACCTAGGAGCCTACACCCGGGCCATCTACAAGGACTCTCAAAGTCTTATTGGTGCAATGGGAAAAATGAATTGTTGCTCCAGTTGTCGAGCACTAGGTCTCCCCAGCAAAGAATCCCCCCTCTGGTTAAAATATCTAAAGCCACAGCTCCTACTCAATCCACTGTCTCAGTGAAAACTGCCAAACCCAACAAGTTCAATGGTACTAAATAGGACAAAGCAACCAATTTCCAGGTGGCATGCACTCAACACCTTTGCTCCAATATCCCAATGTGTCAGAAGACCAACAGGTTATGTTCATCACTTTGTATTTAGAAGGCATCCCACATGACTGGCTGCGTCCTCATCTGGAGCTAGACTTATCAACCCCAGTGGCCTGGCTACATGACATCAACCAGTTCTGGGAGGAGTTTGACAAGCAATTTGGGGAGGTCAATAGAAAGGAGATGTATTCTGGGAAGCTGCACAAGTATCTCAATCAAAAGTCAGTACAGGACTATCTGCACGACTTCCAAACTTATGCAGGGCCCCTTTGTTACCACGACACTGTACTACGCGATATGTTCTATGACAGTCTTAAGGATGAAATCAAGTCCACCATGGTGGCTCAACTCTTTGATTACAATGTGTCCACTACTACCTTTGCACATGTTGCCAACTGAGCTCTTGAGATTGACCAACATCTGGAGGCATTTAAACCTCCCACCAATCTACCCCGGCCCCCAAAACCTCTACCTCCACCACACCCAATACTACTGTTTGTTTTGCGGTCAACGACTATGTCTACATGACAAATGTGGACGGTTGCGCAGTCAAAGGGCAAATCAAATCCATCAAGAAGGACACCCAAGGACGCACTAAACCTGTGGTATTGTGGAATGGACAAAAGGACCCAATTGCTGTCCCCTTTTTGTCTCTTAAGAAGGACAACAGTCTGGTTAAGACCTCGCCCACCTTTGTACCCATTACGCCATCCTTCTCGCACCCAGCTACCATGGCCACCACCAAAACAACAATGGGCCCAGTCCCGCTGGACCTTGACACTGCCAACTGATCTCACCCCCCATTCAACTGCCACAACTGTGGTGGGTGAGGCCTCGTAGCTAAAGAGTGCCCCTCTAAAGGATTATCAGGTCATGAAGCCCAGATTGAAGAAGTTGTATCAGAAGAAGAGGAGTTGGGAAAAGGAGACACCTGAATCATGCCAGGGGGACAGTTTTGGGTGAATTATTGAACAATTGTGCTTGCAAAAATGTATTAGAATGTATGTCCTTGTTGAATGAGAAACAACCTTATCTATTCTTCAAAGCCAAGCCAGTTGCCTCTACCCCTAGTAAAACATCCACCTATAACTCCAAACCTTTCCAAGGTTGGGCCATGGTGGATTCTGGAGCTTTGTCAGTATTTATTCACACCAATCTGGTAAAGGAGTATCGACTCCCTACTACACTTTCAAAAACACCAAGAATATTATGAGTTATCAATGGTCGCAAAATCTCTTCTGGCCAAGTGACCCACAGTTGTTGGTTCAGGATGGAAATTTTTGCCCACTCTGAAGAAGTTGAAGCCTACGTTGTGGAAGTAGGAAAACATGACCTGGTGCTGGGGATGTCCTGGCTTAAGAAACACAACCCCCTTATCAGTTGGGCAAAACACACTATCAATTTTCATTCTGACTATTGTGCCAAGAACTGCTTAGGTGCTACCTCCAAATTCCCTTTTGATGTCAACAAGGGTGAAGAAATAGCGTTAAATGCTGTACTACCAGATAACCTCACCCCCTTCCACAATGTATTTGCTGAGGAAGAGACTACCCCCTTACCTCCACACCACCCCTATGACATTGCCATTGATCTCAAACTGGATGCCGTACCTTGTCATGGCCCTTTGTACAGTATTGGACTCAAAGAAGATGAAGAATTGCGTAAAACCCTTGACTGTCAACTTGAGAATGGGTTAATTAGACCATCCAAGTCACCCATGGCTTCGCCCATTATTTTTATCAAAAAGAAGAATGGAAAATTGAGGATGGTAATTGATTACTGTCAATTGAACATCATGACAATCAAGAACGTCTATCCCCTGCCCAAGATGTTGGACCTAATCACAAAACTGTGTGGTGTGACTATATTTACCAAATTGGACCTCAAGTGGGGATACAACTTAGTTTGCATTAAGGAGGGTGATGAGTGGAAAACTGCTTTTAAGACCAAATACAGGCTATTCAAATATCTCGTTATGCTGTTTGGTTTGACTAACGCCCCCGCCACCTTCCAACACTTCATGCATGATGTCTTCAGGGATTTACTGGATATCTATGTCATTGTCTATTTGGACAATATTTTAATCTTTTCAAAATCCAAAATGGACCATGACACGCATGTGCCTGAGGTACTACGTCATCTGAGAGCCAATCACCTGTACTGCAAGCTTGAGAAGTGCTTTTTCTACGTTACTGAGATTGATTACCTAGGACTCATGGTCTCCCCTGACAGTATCAAAGTAGACCAGGAGAAGGTTACCAAAGCTGTCGACTGGAAGAATCCTCACAACGTCATGGGAGTACAGGAGTTTTTGGGATTTGTTAACTTTTACTGTCGCTTTATCCCAGACTATTCGGCCAAGGCTGCTCCCTTGTTTCAGTTACTCAAGAAAGATACCACTTGGTCTTGGACAGAAGACAAACAGAAGTCATTTGATGAGTTAAAAACAGCCTTAATCTCCACTCCGTTGCTAGCGCAACTGGATCTGTTGAGATAGTTCTTTGTGGAATGTGATGCTTTGAACTATGCGACTGGTGCTGTGTTGTCTCAAAAGGATAGGGAAGAACGCCTACACTCAGTGGCCTAGTTATCCAAGTCCATGATGCCAGCTGAGAGAAACTATGATATATACAACAAAGAACTCTTGGCTATCATCAAGGCATTCAAGGAATGGTGTCATCTGTTGGAGGGCACAGAAATACCGGTGCAGGTACTGTTGGATTACAAGAACCTTGAGACATTCAAGTCCTCCAAGCAGCTAAATGGCTGTCAGGCACGATGGGCAGGGTTTTTATCTGATTTCCCCTTTCAGATTCTCTACCGGCCTGGTAATCAGAACCGACATGCAGATATCTTGTCTCAGAGGGAGGAGCTCAGGCTGGAAGGGGGGGGTGAGTGTGGCCCAGTCACTCCTCGATCCTGGCCTTTTTGTCACACCTATCTCCACAGATGGTCACATTGATAGCAGAATCAAGGATGCAATCCTAGAAGACAAATGGTTAGCCAAGGTCATTCAAGCCCTTAAGGACAACGAAAAGGTCAAGGACTGGCTATGGAACGACAGACTACTATGCTTTAGAGGAAAGGTCTTTGTACCAAAGGACCAATCCATACACAAGGATATCCTGGAGTCTTGTCACAATAGCCCTGCTGCAGGTCACCCTGGACAGTACTGTACCTGGGGATTGATTAGTCGGAAGTACCATTGGCCATCTATGAAGAAATCTGTCCAGAACTACCTATCCCATTGCAACTCCTGTATTTGCAACAAGCACAGCAACCGGTTCCCCCTGGTTTGCACAATCCCATCCAACTCCCAGAACGCATGTGGGAACAAATCACTTATGATCTTATCGTGGGCTTGACTGAATCAGAATGATTTGACGCTATCTTTACAGTGGTGGACCAACTTACCAAAATGGTCCACTTTATCCCAACCACCTCTATGTCATAAACAAAATTCGGTCCCTTAGGGGCCCTTCTACTGCCCCTGTTCCTTAAGTAGTGGCTGTCTCTAAAGAGTCTGGTAAATGGTCTAAATTCTGAATAAAGTACTGGTGGTAGTAACAAGATAAGAATGAACTGGGGAACCAGTTCATTTCCAGGCTCTCTATATACATGTATTAAAATCGAGTCATCTCGATTTCCGCAGTCTTTCTGGTCAACCAATTGCAGTACACGTGACAACTGCTGAGTCATCCGCCATTCCACCATTCCTCTGTAAGCACGTCATGTGCAGTGGCTGCTTACCCAATACGCTTCTCGTACAACCAGGTCACGTGTAGCGTTGGCGGCTTATTAGATGTCACCAAGACGGTCACGTGTGTATTTTTATTGGTCACATGTACTAGCACCTCGGTTATTTGCGGCTCCGAATCTTATAGGAGCTGCACTTAATCCTAGGGTCATGTGACTCTGCTGACTAACTCGCACCTTGCACTTGCATTACATGGAGAGAGTTACTTGGTGCGAGTTATGTAAGCGGGCTAGCCACAGTAAGCACCGAGGTCATGTGACTTGCACCTCGCACTTGCATTACGTGGAGAGAGTTACTTGATGCGAGTTACGTAAGTGGGCTAGCAACCTTAAGCACCAGAGTCATGTGACTCCTGATTGACTTCAGAGAAAATACAATAAATGGTTAATTTATTGTTCTGGTATGACTAAGTCCATATATTTGCAATACTTAGTCATCTTGAACATGTTTAGTTGTCACAGACGTGGGTTGCGACGCTTGCAGGTTCAATCAAAATGCATTAATCACCTAATTAATGCTGCAGGTTAGTCATGCCCAAAAACAGAGCATGACACTCTAATGCTACCACTGTCAATCTTGCAAACTTGTTCATTACCTATGTATGGAAGCTTCATGGCTTACCTTCTGAAACCATTTCCGATCGTGGTCCCAATTTCAACTCCCAATTCCCTCGCCAGCTGTACGCCCGACTGAACATATTGCCCAAGTTTTCCACTGCTTACCAGCCACAAACTGATGGACAGGTCGTGGAAGGATATATACGCCATTATGCGTCTCACTGACAATCAGACTGGGTATCTCTCCTACCTTTAGCTGAATTTGCATACAACAATGGTGAAAATGCATCCACCAAGCAAACTCCCTTCTATGCATGCTATGGATTCCATCCCAGATTCGCGGTGGGAGATAATTCCATTGGTGAAGTACCAGTGGCTGACGCATGAGCTGAATGGCTGAAATTAAACCACGACGAGTTGAAGGCTGCTGTTGTGGTTGCTAACAAAAAGATCAAACATCATTACAATCTCAAGCACAGGGCTCCCGAAGACATCAAGGTGGGCAACAAAGTCTGGCTGTTGAGTCAGAATATCCACACCGATAGACCCTCCTCCAAACTTGCTGCCAAGAACTTGGGACTGTACAAAGTGTTGCAAAAATTGGGCTCCCACACTTTTAAGCTCCACCTACCTCATACCATGAAGGTACGTCCGGTGTTCCATGTCTCCCTGTTATGTCCCAAGCAGGAGGACCCCTTTGCCCGCAAACTGGAACCATTACCACCAACTGTTACCCCGGAAGGGGAAGAAGAATTTGAGGTTGAGGAAATCCAGAACTCACATAAATGTTATGGTGTGGTACAATATTTAGTCAAATGGTTGGGATATGGGCAGGAGGACAATACTTGGGAACCCTTCAAACACTTAGGCAATGTGCCTGAGAAGAATGCTTTGGAAAGTTGCCACAAATGGTCAGAGGACCTCCTGATATAGTAATGACAGCTCAGGGGTCCAGTACTGAGCAAGGGGGAGTGTGATGCTAGGGGGTGATAGGGGTAAACCCATATCTCCACCATTTCCTTATCAATTTGGCTCGGGAATAATACTATAATTACTAGAAAAATTCCCTTGTCTTATCTAAGCCAGTATCTAACCTAAGTTAGGTTAGGATAAGTCGGAATCAACTTAAAGTCTTAGTGAAGACTTCAAATCTTAGGATATATGTGTTACATAACAACACCCATGCATGTGTGAGGCATATGGTCTGCTGGTGGACCTCTGCAGTCTTTGTGGTGATCTTTGTAATGCCGACACAGCAGGAATTGGCAACCTGCATGGTTTTGGCTTAGCTAAAAATTCAAATTCACCAAGTGATTGACAGTTCCACTGGTGTGCCCATACATTACAGATTAGTCATTGGCTATGTATGGTATATATTTGGTGGTGCTGTGGCCGACATGAGCCAATTACACAACTGTCTGCTCATTCCATGTGACATCACTCTGTTCAAATGGGGGCTCAGGTACTGGAACGTGAGTGTATGCATAGGGCCATAGTGTGTAGCTTTTGGACTGTGCTCTTTGCACATGAGGGGCACACTTCCACCCCTTCACCCCATTTACCACAAATAATTTGAGGCACTGCTCACCATGTGCTGATGGCTGATTCCAAAGCAGTTATCCAATTGTTGCAGGTATCATTGGGGACTGGCCCAAGCAGTCCATGACGGCATGTGCGCACAGAGTGAGTATCCAAAGTGCATTCAGAAGGAAGAAGGTTGGGGCAATGATCAGAGGCACATGAGACCATGAGACAACTGGGAGACACTGGAGGTGCTATTCAGATATTTCAAGACCAGGGACCTAGGCAAGCTTGAAGCGTTAATACTCAAATCCTGGTTGCCATGGTGGGCCAACCTACCTTATGTTGATTTTTCAGCCTCCTTGATGCCTGACATCTTGCACCGACTCCACCAGGGCATGGTGAAGACACACCTTGTGAAGTGGATATGCAAGCTGGTAGGGAAGCACCATGTTGACCACTGTTTCATGGCAATGCCCAAGGTGGAGGGAATGAGAATCTTTGTGCAAGGAACTAGCAAGCTGAAGGGACAGTGGATGGGAAAGGGGAGCCATGAGGTGGTGAAACATCTCTTACCTGTTTTGGTTGGCCAGCAGATTACATTCAACAAACAAACCCCAGCCAGGACAAAAATGTCAAAGCACCTCAACCCTGATTTAGCTGGATTGGCACACACTATCCTCAAGTTCTCATACTGCTCACATGCCTCTCAGGTGACAGAGGAGGACATCAGCAAATTGGAGCAGGTGCTAGAGGAGATATATCAGTCTAAGGTTGGAATAGTGTGGGTAGGATTATTTGAGGACCACTCACAGTTTGATGACATCCCTAAACTCCACATGCTATCCCACTACACTGAGTTCATCCACAAGTTTGGCACACTGGATAACTACAGTACAGAAGCTCCTGAATATCTCCACATCAATTGCACAAAACAGGGCTGGTGGACATCTACTACGGTGCAGCCAACACCACAAATGGTCAAATATATTCAGGGGTATGAAGCATTGCACGTTCAACTGGCTCACATGAAAGCTTGGCTCAGGGCCAAGGCTACCAACAAGCAGACAAAGCAGAAGTGGAAGAGCTGTGTTGTCTTTGGTGAAGAAGTCAAAGGCCTGAGCTTCTGGGGCTATTGAGTCCAGAGTGCAACATGGCTGGTGGAGATAATGAAGAGGCTGTTGAGGATCATGAGGCCAAGAGCTGGAGCAATGAGAAAAGGAGGATGAGGTAGCAGAGGGTCAGTGGGTGTGGTTGGAGAAGCATGAAAGGCCTGGAGTGCTGGATGCAGACCAGCACATGGTGTATCCAGAGCCCACATTGTCAATTGCTATCAACCCAAATGCCAGCTGAATGAAGGGTCTCAACATCATTGCCAAACATGGGGCCACAGATCTCATCTGGGTGTTACACCTGTACCTGAAGAAGAATACAACATGCCAGTCACTTCCTGACTTTTTCCTCCCCACTGTTCACCACAGCTTTCAGGTCTGGAACTGACTGTACCTACACCATCATCCTCCCCCCTTCAACCCTGGGCATGCTGCGTGCAATGTGATCTGTGCTTGGCCAGAGATGCACTACCTTGGGAGTGCATTTGACATGGTGTTGTTACTCTATTGGAAGGAGGCATTTGGTCTTGATCAGGCATACAAACTCCTCCCCACTCCATATCCCCTTACACACAGGCTGGCTCCTCCATCTTGGTATGAAGGGTATTGCACTGGGCAGATCTGAGTGGTTTTTCCCTTCCCAAAGAGCTTGTGTGGCTTTGCTCCCATCCCCTCATGAATGTTGAGCTATCCAATCTGTTTTCCACTGCAGTATCTCCTTCCCATGGTTTGAACACTACTTCTCACTCCTTGGAGTGATTTCAGCAAGTGGTGTAACACAGAGCCAATGCCCTTCACAAAACAGATATGACATGTACCCGATGTGCATCAGCTGCCTTCGCACACCCATGAGTTACACAGGGCTGATGCGCATTGGCAAATAAAATGTAATCCGTGGCTTGGAATCTGGCCATTAGTTGATTAGTTCAATATCTTGGATTCCGCTTGGTGAATTGATACAAGGTATTATTATGTTGATAAACACCAACTGTGTGCAGTTGGTTGTTGTTTGGTGTATGTTGCTGCATTAGGTAAATTTTAAACTGGTGCAGGCTTAGGTCAGGTTAGGTTGTATGTGGCGCTCAACCTCCCACATGATGAGAACTGCCCCAGATGTGGCAGTAGCTATGCCTATCCACTTTTGCATGCCGATTTTCTGACAGCAGGAAACCACACCCACCCAGGAAGGAAAACTGTACCTGCGCTGCAAAAACTCCACAGCTCAGGTGCGGTTATATCTGCAGAAAGGTCCACAGGAACACCATACGGACTTTTGGCCAAATCTGCAGGTGGTTCTACCACCTTGTGTGCAGGAGTTCCCACATCCCTGCTTGCAAGAGGATGTTCCTGCATTTGTATGTGGATTTTAACATGGAACAACAGCAATCTCATTGATACAGGGAGTCTGGAGCAAAAGTACATTAAATCAGAAGGACAAATTCAACAAATGCGAAGTACATATGCCAAGAATCCGATGCAGTGGACAATTGTAACCCTAAATGTGGAAAACCCTGAAAGCAGGCAGCAGAAGGCCCATACAGCATATGCACACCAAACTGGTGCTACCAAATGCATGGCTTATATGCAGTTATCTAGACAAGGACTCAGACAACAGGTCAGCTCATTGGTTAATTCAGGCATTGAAACAGTACCTACTAAACCCCCAATCACTTGCCACCTTTCCCCCCCTTAGTGTCACGTTTGGCCCTACGCCCATGGTCAGCACTGAAATGCTCAACCTGTTTTGCACTTACGTGTTCAATTCTGATGCACCAAGGACCATCCAATGCTCAATAGTACCGTCTTGGTGCTCAATCCAGACAGTTTCACCATGGTCAATCAACCCCATGACAGTTTAATCAGGGTTAGTTTAAATTCAAGATAATTGAGGTGCTCATGGCTCTTAAGCTTGAGCTTGGTGTTCCCCTGTTGCTGGAGCAATCCGTGATGGACACTGTGGCACTGGATTGGGCATTGTTTTTGGCACCTGGCATTGTTAACCAATGTGTTAGCATGTGTCAGCTTAGTCAATAAATCCAAAGTAATAGACAATGTCACTAGTTGCATCAAGTGAGAGGTGGCAGGAAGGGTGGAAGGGGTGAGCATCAACCCAATTGTGCTGGGCAGTTGGGAAAGTGGGCTTGGAGGTGGCAATTGGTTCGGCACTTAGCACATGGGCAATTTTTACGTTGCTGCCTAAGATTGCCAGCAATCCAGGAAATAGGCCATGTACACTATTGCTGGTGTTGATCATGTCTACCTATTTGACAGAAGAACACCTGAGAACAAGAAAAATGCATACAATGAGCCTGGGAAAGTCGCACAGCGGGGAAACCCCAAGATTTGAATATTACAGAGTCAATGCAGGGGCGAATTGCATATCTTTGAATAGTAAAAACCCAAATCAAGGTCAGTTCCAAAGAGTCATGTGCAGTGGTGATGCCAATCCTTGAAACATTGAATGAGAATGAAGGTTGCAGCAACTTGTGTGTACATAGAGATGAAAAATGCCGAATAATTGGCGTCTGCAAACCGGTTGTTTAGTGCAGCGCTAAAGGTATGTCTGTGTTCATACAATCATTCCCAAAATTGTGTAATTTCAGGAATACTGAATACATTATTTGTGTGTGGCATCAATGGAGCTGGTTACAATATCGCACAAGCTGTTTCCAGACCACCTCCCAGATACTTTGCTATGTGTGAGCAAGCTTTATTGTTCAGTGATTTTGATGCATCACAGTGTGGCCAGAGGAAAATTGAGTTGTATGTTATACTTGGGTGTGAATCATTCTCACCTGGTGTGAAGTTTGATGTTCAGTCTGCATTTGTTTCTTTAGGTTTTGCATTTGGGCCAATGTATGCACGATGTTGCCTAATAAGACAGCACATGATGATGCACCCAATCAAAATCTTCCATTTCACAGTCGTTCCCCTGTAGGCAAAATCTAGGGCCCCAGACAATGATGAACACCTGCGACTCTCAATATGGTCTTGGGGCACAACATCTGCAATAAATGAAAGCAAGCTGGCATGCAGAATACGGCAACCAGGGTTTGCAGATTGACTTGTTTTGCAGCTTGCCCAGGTTGTGAACTGCAGTCTGATCTATTCCCCATATGAAACCTCAGAGCCAGTGGGCCGGGAAGCACAAAATTGAATTTCACATGTCTGAACCACAATAGTATTATGTAAACCCTTGGGTTCAAAATCCATAACAACAAACCACAAGGGGCTGGGCTCAGGCAAGAAGGTGAGCACGCCCAGTAACCCATCAAGATGTGGGAGTGTGGCTTTATGTTAACTTGCAGCAAGTCCCTCAAAGTTGATCCTGGGACTAGTTGATGCTGTGGTGGAGATTGGGTGCCAGCACACCACGTGTGTGTATACTTGTGCTGTCTGGAAGGACGAGACATGAATGTTGGCCATGACAGAGTAAGCACTCCAACTTAGCTGCAATTTTTTCCCTCATGTATGGACGTGCGTCCCACAGAGCCTGGTCCTGACACAACCCAGACCCAGCTGTGGCTTGGGACAAATCAGTAGTTCTCCAGCATTTTATTCATTTTTCACTACAACAAGGTGGTAAAGTACTCTCTTTGGCTGTTGCTTTCTTTTTGCTGAGAAGAAAACTTTAGGTATCAGGATAGGCCTAGCCCCTGAACACACATACCCACTGCTGTGGCTGGTTTTGACATGCAAGGCTGTCCAGCACTGCCTCCAATTCATCTGCATTGGGAACAAGAGAAAAGCAATCTCATTGAATGGTTTGGCTATTTGTGGGGTGTGTACTTGTCACTTGTTAGTATTTTTTGCTGACTTTCTGATACATGTAGTGTACCAGGGTGGGCAGGAGGAACCCAACTGGGACAAGATCATGGCCAACATCAATGATGGTCAGTTTCAGTATATCAAGCAGAAACACTTGCTGGCAGCATTTCTACTGTTCACCCATCCCAAGACTTGGGGCAAAGCCATGATGTGGTTGTGGTCGTGACATATCAGGAGCACTATGGACGAGTGGGGATGGGCACTGCAAGCCGAAGGTGACACCGCCATGCAATTTTGCATGATTGACAATGTACCAGAAGGCAAAGGAACAATCATTTGCGAAACATTTGTCAAGACAATCTTCCCAGAATTGCCAATCCTGTGGACAACACCGGGGCTGATCTTTGAGAAGTGAATGCAGGCAGCAATGCAATCACCCATTCCATCAATTACAGAACAAGCTTGGCTCCTATACAACAACACAACCGCCTTGATGCATGAGGCGGAAGCATGTGTACCAGGGATCACATTGCTGCATGACAAGTTGCACATATATGAAGCCAGCATGCCACTGGAGGTAATGTGCATCAGTTTAATATAAGTAACCTGCTGAAGGACCGGTGTAGGCCCCTGAAAATGCTCCCGAGGTTGCTGAGTCCAGGTGGCATCCAGCAGCACTCATGGTGTGACAGGATGCCGAAATGTTCACCACAAATTGGGACCATCAACAGCTCCAATTCCCCAGCGAGTTTTTGTCTCAGCTTGAAGCACAGCACCATCTGTGGGCAGCAACTGCTTTGCAAGATTGGCTCAAAACCAACCCATTTTGGGATGAGCAAAGTGGCAGGCTGTTTGGTGGGCACAATGGCACCGTGGTTGGCTTCTATGCTATTTTGCATTACATTATGAATGTTCTGCAGGTTGTACCAAGGAATGACAAACAGGAAGATGTGATGATCGATCAAGACCTCCAAATCTACAGGCGGTCAGACTATTGAGTCCTCATGCTATGCACATGCATCTTGGGGGATCAGGTCAACAAGAGCATTGTTATAGGTTGTGTAATTTATGGAGTTTGTGTGCCAGCACCAGGAGAGTACCAACTTAGAGACAGGGGTGCTTGTGTGAGGGATCAGGTTCTGGGTGTATGCGCCAACCTGGGAAAGGATACTCTTAGGGGATTCACCAGTGGACGGAAGTAAATTGATCCCTTGGGGGTGTATGCTAATTCCTATAACTAGTCACCTAGAATAGGAGAAGACAGGGCCAGAAGCTCTTAAGTATATAGTTGTGAGCCTTGTCAGAGGCGAAGTGTGTCCTATACGCCAAGAGTTTATTGATGAGATACCAAGATCAATTAAGAACTCAGTAAGTAGATATGTTAGTAAACTAAACACTAATCACACAGTTTGTTAATCTCTTAGGGAGACTGGCAGCAACGGCAGTCACACAAGTAGAACCACTAAAGTATACTGGAGCGCTTTACCACAGTTTGGGTTGGGACTTAGCACAACTTCGGTCTTTAGTGATTGACTTAGTCTTGCAGTGCTGATTACCAACTTATCAACTAAAGTAGCCTTAAGGGCTTAATCACATAGTGTATTCAAGATGGGGGATCAAAGTTAAATGTAAGTAAAAGATGCATGAAAAGGGCGACCCAACAGGGCTTTATACACCCATCAGTCCGTTTGTATGTACAAATAGATCCAGTCTACAGGAACTATACTAATAGTAAACAAAGAGCACAGGCCAAGTCCAAACATTACCTGAAACCTTGTACCTTCCAATCTTTCAGTTTCCTATTGTACACACACAGCACATACATGTCCTAACATTGTCCAATATTGTGCACAGAGTGTCAGAGTAGGTTCCACTATGGTGGCGCACTATGTTAGTATTAGTCGGCCAATGTTTGGGCTGGAGTACGCTTGCTTCCATATTGAGCTACAAGTCTCCACTAGCTTGGTTTGCAAGAAAGATGGCAGGTTCGACCCAATCTGCTGGTTCCCAGACTTAGGTAAGGGTACAGCTGGAACCAGTGTCATTGGTTTCCTTAGTAGGATTTCTTTCCCGGATCGGAGAACTTAACCAGCTGACGCTATTTTCCTATGAAGGCTGACCCACAAACCTGCATTCAATTATTTTGGCTGTTCGCTGGGGATACACAGAGTATAGACAATTAACGGGTTGACTCCTCGGAGGGATTCTGTGTCTAATCCAGTGGGGTTTGTATTGCAAGTGTATTCCAGCTTGTGTGCAATCCTCCACCAGCTACCTATCCTATCAGTCCAGGGCCAGCATACCTAGTTGGTGGCTAAGTTCTAGGCACAGATAAAAGCTTAGTAGGCTACCACAATAAGTGGTTAAGGCCGAACACCTTTTACCTCTTTAGTAGAAGTAGTTACTAAAGTGGTAGTCTTGGGTAGGTTCCTGAGTCATGTGACCAAGGGACTCAACTTTTTATCTAGCTGTCAGAACACTTTTGGATGTTGCCACAAATGGTCAGAGGACCTCCTAATATAGTAAGGAAGGTCTAGGGGTTGAGTGCTTGACCAGGGGAAGTGAGATGCCTAGGGGGAGATAGGGGCTGATCTGTATCTCCACTGTTTCCTTATCAATCTGGCTCAGGAAAAAATTAAAATAAATAGAAAGATTCTCTTTGCTTATCTAAGCCAATATCTAACCTAAGTTAGGTTAAGGTAAGTTGGGGTTAACTCAAAATCTTAGTTCAGACTTTGAATCTTAGGATGTATGCGTTACAGACCAAGCATGCGGAAGGTTTGGCAAGGGCCACCCCAACTCAAGTCCAATCACAACCTTTGTTTCAAGGCATGGAAGCCAGAGTGTTTGCTGAAATTCAATCCTGAGGGTGATGAGGGACCTCTGTTGGATGGGCACCAATCACCCCAATGCTAAATTCCTTCAAGGTGGAAAGCAAAGATGCAATCCAGCAGGAGGTGGAGGGTAACTCGGACAGGGATGACAAAGAATTGCAGAATCATTTGGAAACATTGATTGCAGACAATCTACCCGTGATGGATTTGGATGGGACCCAAGGCATGTCTGCAGTTCAGCTATTATGTTCATCACTAATGACTGTTGCAGATAACATAATCAATTTGGTAGATGCAGACAGCGACAATAGTCCACCTCAAAGCCCACAAGTCCAAGCAGAGACCAAGGTAAGTACTGATTGTTGCGAGATATCAGCACTAACAGTGAGGTTGCACAGGGTTCTGAAAGTTCTCACAGAGGCACCATTGCAGAAAATCCCATGTTGAGCACCTCCCACAAGCCTGCAGAGACTGCTAAGTTCAGCTGAGCAAAATATAGTGTGAGTTGATTATATCCACTGCCACTGCAGGAGCGCAAGGCCGTTGAGTGAGCCAATCTACACCAACTGCCAAGACAACCTCTGGATCATGCACCACCGGAGATGCATCAATGGGTGCCACAAATGCCAGTCCTATGCAGACAAACCAGATTGCCACACAGTCAATGCCCACACTAAGCAGCTGGCAAAGGCCCACTGGGAGAGAAGGGGACTGCTCTAGCAATGCGAGCAAGATCAAAAGCAGACCAGGAGGACTGCCCAAGCAAATCAGATCTTTGGGAATATGCACAGTCTGTGCAGGGGCAGAGCACTGGGTCAAGTTGCGTGCTAGTGGGCAGCGCAGTTCAGGGTCAGGGTTCAGGGCATAGAGGGACTGGAAAGGTCTCGCAGGGTAAAGACGGTGAGTTCATGTCTCTGGGCCTCAGATGCAACATTTATGCTCATTTTAGACATAGCCCGCATGGTTCGTGGGACAAAACAGGGCTGCAACAAAAATAGCACAGAGCCCATGTCCACAACAAGTTCAAAGAAAGCAAAATAGCCCCTGTGCCCCCGTTTTCTTTATCATGCAAATCAGAATTTGAGATAGTCTTGTTTTGTCGTCCCGTATCGTTGAAAAATTCATCACATTTTTTACACACTATTGGCCTGCAAGATCTGACATGACAAGGTCAGTTGCAAACAGGATCTAGTTAATAGTCTGGAAAGCACACAGTCAAGACATGTTCACATAGATAGCATTAACACCTGTGAGATTTGACAGTTGTGCCACTTGCATTGACTTGCCTGCTCGGTTACTGCAGGCACACTGAACTGTACAATGAACTCACCTAAGACGTTTTTTGGACTAACGGCATGTGGGGCAAGTTGCTAGCAATTCTGAGCATGGGAATAATTAAAATTATTTACATTAATTGGAGGATGACAATTGGAGATAGATCAGGGAAAATTCAGAAACATAGCAGGCAAGTGAGGCAAGTACGATGTTATGACCCGCTAGTTCTCTGATCTAGTGGCTAACGGTGGCTCGCTGTTCGACTTTCTGTCTGTGGAGTCTGTGTAATTATTTCGTATTTATTGGGTTTA
>WSLM01000455.1:0-16745 GCA_019677335.1 Ceratobasidium sp. UAMH 11750 | reverse complement strand
TGAATCTCGTCACATCTGCTGAACCAACTTGGGCTGAGCGCCTGGATCACGGAGCTAGTCGCCCGATAATCTCCGCATCTAGGCACCGAGGTCGCCGTGAGGCTGTTCGAACTTGGCGTTCAGAAGTATAAGTCTGGAGGTGTTCTTCGATCTCTCCAAATTTCGACCCTCAGAAAACCATGTCTGCTATTGACGCTACCGCTTTGTCCGCGCTCCGTGCTGCTCTATCCACCTCTGCCACTGTTAACCTTCCCGGGGATGCTGAATACACAAACAAGCGTTGGGCCATGAATGCTGAAAAAACAGCGGCTATTGTCGTTTGCCCTGCGACAGCGGAGGATATCGTCCGGATCCTCGCCTTTGTCCAAGGCAAGGCGCCTTACGAGTCTCAACAAAAGATCGATTTTGCGGTTAAGGTTCGTTCTCATCGACCTTTCTTACAAAGTTTGAATAATTTACGTTGCACAGGGCGGAGGGCATAGTCCTTCGGGCTCTTCCAGCTCTGACGGTGGTTTGGTGATTGACTTGGAGCCCAAGATGCATGATGTAAGGGTTGACCCGGCTGCGAAGCTCGCGTATGTGGGCGGAGGGTCGCTTTGGGCTCATGTGGATGAAGCCGCGGATAAACATGGTACGAGGGGATCTGCGAGAGTTGATCGGAACTCACTCTTGCCGATTTCACCATAGGGCTGGCTCCTGTCGCCGGAGTAGTGAGTCACACTGGCGTTGGTGAGTTCTTTATTGTGATGTACTATCGGGGTTTGCCCTAACGAGTGGTTCACCTCCCTAGGCGGGTTAGCTTTGAGAATTTCTATTTTTGAACTGCTTCTCATCCTAAATCCCTTAGGCTTACGCTCGGAGGTGGTTTCGGCTGGCTTTGCGGACAACACGGTCTAGTGATCGACAATTTGGTTGGCGCAACCGTAGTGACCGCCTCGGGCGACATCGCTTCGACTTCCGAAACAGAAAATCCAGAACTTCTCTGGGCTCTACGAGGTGGCGGAGGAAACTTTGGTGTGGTCACCGAGTTTGTTTTCCAACTCCACAAGCAACGACGGGATTTATATCAAGCCTGTGAGTGCCTTTGTTTCACTGACGTTTCGGTAATATCTTTATTCTTTATGCAGCTTTCATGTTCTCACCGCCCGCGGCGGATACCCTAATGGCCGAGGTCAATACTTGGTTGGCTGACCGGAGCATTATCGAGACTGGTGCCCTTGTCTTTAGCGTTGGCCCCACAGGGCAGGTGAGTTGTGGAATTCTGATTCTGATTCAGGAGGTGGTTCTTAAGTTCATTTACTTAGCCGGTCTTGGCACTGCATCTGCTCTACAATGGGGATTCAGCCGAAGGAAAGAACAAGTTTGAGCGTTTTGCCAAGCTGGGCCCAGTAGTGCAGCAGGACCAAACAATTCGTAGGCGAAATCGCTCTCAGATAATAATAGTTACTGACGGTCTTGTTAGCGTACATCAAGTTGAACCAACTGCTGGTAAGATATTCTATAGGTCCATTTCGGCCACTAACCGAGCCATGGTTATTGGTAGAACCCCATCTCGACACATGGCGATGGTCGACACAGCCGAGGAAACTTTGTGCCTGCCGTCCCCACCGGCATCCCAGTCGAGTTGATAAAGGACGTGTTTGGTGTGTGGTTAAAGGTCACACAAGACCATCCTCAGGCTGCCAAGTCGATTGTCGTCTGGGAACTGTATAGCCCGGAGAACTGGAGTAAGGTCCCTAGCGATGCTACCGCCTATGTTCATCGCAAGCCGGTGAGTGAACCCTTGGCACTCTTCGCTTGGTGCTTATGACTGGTGCCGCTTGCAGACATTCAATATGAACAACATGCTTCGATGGACCGATCCAGCGTTTACTCCACAGGCGCTCGTCCTCTCGCGAGCTATCGACGCGGCGTTTGTTGAGACGCGAGCAAAACATTTTGCGCCAGAGTTGGTCGGAGAAGGCGGCTATACAAATTACTTGGATGAAGAGGCTCGGCAGGCTAGCAAGGCGGTGTCGCATCGGAGGTTTGGAAGTAATTACCCGCGCCTAGCTGAGATCAAGGCAAAGTATGATCCTGAGAATATCTTTGGAAAGGTGAGTTTGTTTTCGGATCCTGTGGTTTGTGCATTTAATCAGGCCCCTATGCAGTGGTTCCCTATCATTCGGGAGTAAAAGGTGATGAGGATTGAGGTCCGCAGTGAGGGCTATTAATTAGGACGTGCATGAAATATGATGAAATACCTGCAACATCTACGAAATAACCTGTGAACAAGAGCGATTGGACGGGCTTGTTTTCGGGTGTCAGTCGTATTCAGTCGGGGAACACTAGTCAAATCTTTCTCTGCGGCCTCTCCCCCTCAAAAAAGCTGAGAACAAGGTCTCTTGTTCTCCCAAATTGGCGCTTTAGGTGCATGGACTCAGGTTTTCTGCTAAGCGCTCACAATCGGGAATTGTTTGGCTCAGGGGTCTCGGCATATTCCGGCCTGGCAGAAACGCCTCTCGACTTCGCGTTTTGGCAAGGGCAGTAGCCAGAAACTCGCACATCGACCCCTCGCCGCCCTCTACATACTGGGAGACTTAAATATTTGTATGTATGCGTTATATCCACCCAGATGCTGGCATAGAGCCCAGTACCGATCACAAGTGCAAAGCTCGAACCCGAATGCTTCTGCGACTAATTGAAGACTAGCATACAAGCCTCGGAGAAGCCACAGGCCAAAGGGATTCCATGCATTACAGCTGACTAGAATGCCTAGGCGGTACTCTCACAACTGAGCGGAGGAGCGGCTGGTGCAGTGGTGCGGCGCGCTGGTCATGTGCCACGTGCGACGACGCGCCAACTTGTGCTTGACCAGGACTTCATCGTGGCAGCACCCGTTTTCGCGCGCCATTTTTCTCCCCGCACACCTTCCCCTTCCAGCACGCCCTATTGGGCCGCTCGATTGAGCCCACCGCCCCGCAAATCAGGGAGGCGGTATGAAACGAACGCGGAAGGTAAGATGGCCGGAGAAGGTATTTAAGTGGGCAGTATGTTCAGCCATTGGCGAGGACTGGCGAATTGATAGTACCTGGAGGCGAGCAGCTAAAGAGCTCATGGTGAACAACAGATTTAGTCTAGGTCGGCCCTGAAAATCACCAAGCGCCGAGCTCTGCAATAATCTCGCACCACCTGCTCCCCGCCACCACGTCACCATGCCTCCCAAACGCGTCAAGGCCGAAAAGGCCGCACGCGCATCAGCCGCTCGATGTGCACCCCGAGAAGAAGACGAGGAAATGGAGGTGCCGCAGGAGGAAGAAGACGAAGCGGCCAAGCTCGAGCGCGTGCTCGCCTCGATTGCCAACTACCCGGACCAGCCGCTCGAGGGGGTACAAGAAGACAAGATTAGGGTGCTCGGGTCAGACCTAAGAGTACACGATCAGCTGTACTCCCAGGCGATCGAGGCAATGAGTGATACAGCGGTGATGTTGGCCGACGCGCTTCCGGGTGGTGAGGATCCGTTTGAAAACGAGGTGAGTGTCCCAAGAGATCGTTTTACACGTTTACTCAAGATGAAGCTCTAGGAAATAATGAAAATTAAAGCGTCGTTGCTCGAACTGTTGGACATGCAACATATTTCGGCACTGCATCTCGATGCACTCGACGCCGACGTCAGGAAACCTGTTGGGAGTGGCCGAAAAATTGTGAGCTATCTGTTTTTGAACGCGGTATCACCGTGACTAACGTGTCCTTAGGTCGACCCTGCGTCTATCTTTAACACAGGCATGCAACAGCGAATTGATTCTTATAAGTCACAAACAGCTCGCCAAAAGTATGCGAAATCCAAGGCGTTCAAGACATTTGTCGAGGCCATCTGGGTTCGTCTTTCGTTTGCCTCGAGCTTGTCCCGGCTAACGACCATTTCAGGAGAGTGGACACTCGGAAGCCATGCCTCCTGTTATACAATTCCTGCCTCGAGGTCCGTATAACTCTTCCTCCGCCCTCCTCTTTACTCAAATACAACTCACAGAGGATGGAGATCCCGAAGACTCGGACGACGACATGGAAGTTGGAGGTGTAACACAAGAATATAAATGTCCTCTAACCTTGAAGATATACACCGACCCACTCACGTCGTGCGTGCCATCTCCCCTTTTCAATCCAAATAAACCGTCTAATTCTCATCGCAGGACGGTTTGCGGGCACACATTCTCCGCCGAGGGGATTCGAGCGTTCTTAGAAGGCAAGAATAGCGATAATTGTCCTGGAACAGGTGAGCTGCTCTTGTCGCTGATCATGGCATGCGTCTGACCACGCTTTGCGCAAGGTTGCAACCAACGTATATCGATGTCCGTGCTTAAACTTGATAGAGGGATACAGAAGAAGGCTATTGCTGCTGAGAGGCGCGCAGAGAAGAACAAGGGGGAACAGACGGATTCAGATATTGACGAAGACTAGGAGACCGCGATGATAATTGGATGTAGAAGTTGAGCGAGGACGATGACGGATCTGACTCGAGGTTTTATTTGTATGTTGCATATCCCAGAAGGGTTATTTGGCTGTATTAAGCTATATTGGACCATTTTCTCAAACTCATCAACCAGAACATGTTTTGATTCGACCACCTCAACCAGGACAATCGCCCCAAAGTCCTTTACGAATTATATTCGCCATACTCACGTCTCGCTCAACCACTACTCTGCTAAGCCGACTTTGTTTGTACAAGGTGGAAGAGCACTCGAACACTGGAGAGACATTGGCACGTGTCAAGTTGTGCTGGTTGGAGATCTCAACTTGAGTGCCTAGAATGGATCTGGACAGTAGAGGGCGTATGTTGTCAGCACGTAGTCGAAGCTGGCTTGCTGGACATTTTACATGTGGCCTAGAGCTGGCGGTACGCTTGGCGTCGAGCCAAGATTACGGCTCGAACGGTTGACATTGTTATTCAAAGAATTGATTGTCTCTTCCTATAGACTTGCTGAGGACTATTATAGATCGGTCCATTGCTGGCGTGTACTCCAAACTGCAAAAGTGAGTGTTCTTCTCGGCGTTCCCCTCCATGCTCGAGCCCTAGTGTTGACGAGATTCGGAGTTCTCTAGGCGACCTCGTCATCAAATGCAAGAAGAGACATGAATAACATTTTCATTTGGAGGCTCCCCCAATATCTCGGTTGTTTTGGCTTAAGCTCGACGAATTAAGCGCCCAAGGCCGGCGTTTGTTTGCGACTAGGACTTTGATGGTTTCTGGGTGGAGTCTTGGGACAACATCCTCACAAAACTAGACGGGGTGTACACTCACAGGCTCGTGGATATAACTAGATCCCCAAAGCCGGTTGTATGCGTAGCTTTCGCCGTGGTCGAACGCTGGTAGCTAGATTGATAATTGCCCTCATCGCAGAGCGACCAGTCACATATCCGCCCCTATGTTCCATATTTGAGTGGGCCAAACAATTTATCCATCAGTGCTGCTTCTTCCGCGTCCGGTTTATTGTTGCTGACGAACCCACTCAGATAGGGGCAAGGAGTCGTCTATAAAGTCACGTTAGCGCCAGAGCTGCCCCCAAGTTGAACCACCACCTCGCTGCGTCGTATCGCCCCGTCACCGCCGTTGCACTCGAGTTCAACTTTTGTCACGCACTCTACCGCGTCCCAATGTCTCGCTTCATCATCGCCCTCGTCTTGCTCTTCGCCACTGGTCTCCTGACCGTGACCGACGTCGTCTCCTTTTCCCTCACCAGCCCCGTTTTTATCGTCCTCTCTTCCGTCTTCTTGTTTTCGGCCCTCGTCGTCGTCTGCCACTTGTACGTCTACTCTGTCGACTTTGTGCGCGGAATCGTCTCGGTGTACGACTGCTATGAACTAGTCAAGTGAGTTGCCCCTATTATATTCATTGGCGATTGGAATCAAGCTCACCTTGGTTCAGCTATTATACTCCCGGCTCCAAGTCGTACAGCGACCGGTATATTCTGGCGCTGTTGCAGATTGGAGTAGAGCAGCTACGATTGAAATTGAAGAATGTCGTGTCGGACTGGTGTCGAAGCCTGGGCCATGGTGAGTGTCCGGTGCGCACCAAGAGCGGATGAGATCCGTGTTGAAGACGAGTCGAGTAGAGCTCTCTATCCTTATTGGCCGCATCATTGCCCCCCTTGCCATCGCTCGCTCCCGTCTGCAACCATACCGCGACGCATTGCCATACTCTACTTCTCGACTTGTCATTGCCGCCATCTGCTTGACCTACCTTGTGATCTATTGTACGCGGCTCGCTCTACGATATACAGTCGGCAGGCTAGCCGGTCTAGCCTTGTCGCTGTATAGCGCTCGCACGGGCCCTCTATCCGTCGGTTTGTTCATCATCATAGTCTTCGTCTCCGCGTATCCGTTCCGTGGGCCTCTCGCAAGGTCTCGGACTATCAAGCATATTGGTATGTTTCGACCTATCCTGAATGAATCTATAACGCTGACCTGACCTACGCCTCCCAGAATCGATCTATTCGGCGCTTCGAACCGGGTTCTCGCCCGAGTTTGACGAGTTGTACGACAAGGACCACGACTTTCCCATCAAGCCTGAACCCGAGATTGAACCAGAGGTTGTTTGTGGAAATGTACGTAGAGAGCATTCGAAAAGCGGGTAGGGCGCTGACTGGGAGTGGTTCAGGCTGGTTATCTGCCCAGCCTGGATGAACGACAGGCGTACACTCAAGTGACTGATCGCCCGACCGACACGTCCCTGCCCGAGGCGCCATCGCCAACTCCCAATCAAAATTATACCGGAATCGCAGCTGGGTTCCGGCCTCGATCCGACTTTGACCTAGTCAAGCTCAGATACGAAGACTTCCTGCGAATGCAACAAGCGACCAATACGCACCAGGACAAGTGGACGGCCAAAAAGGCGAGCGATTGCTGTTTTAACTGCATTTACAAGCTGAGCTGACGGGATTGTATAGAATGTTATCGACTCTCGTTTTGTTCCCCAACCCGGCCGCCTTCCATCCATCCCACCAAGTACTGCGCCAATGCCTATCGACGAGATTTCGAGATCCCTGGGCTCTATGTCGCTCCAGGACGACCAAAATCCTTGCTCAATGACTGCTGGACAACAACGCTCGCAGCTCGATAACACCTCGAGCTCTCCTGGACACCTCATCAAATCGTCAGCCGCGTCTCCAATTACCTCCTCACCCTCTCATGGATCTCTGCCCGAGTTGGTTCCGGACACTGATACTTCCGACAGTTCGAGCGAGCTCAGCATGTCGTCTGACGAGCGGTGCGAAGCCAACAACAACGTCATCGTCATTCGTCCATCTTCCAAGGACTCCAAGGCAAGCCTGAGACGAGTGCGTGGATTCATAACCAGGGTTCAGCCAAAGAGCTCGCCGTTGTATGCGCCAAAGGAGATCGTGGAGCCGCAAACCGTGGACGGAGAGGACAAGGTGGCGGCAGTTCTACATCGGTCGCAGTGGAAGCAGAGGCAGAATCGTTGAGCGGCATCGAAGAAACAAGCGAAGAAGTCAAAAGCGCCGATTGATCCACGCCCTTGCTTGCCGGTGGTCGAGCCGATGGACACGACTGCTACTGGAACTGAAACAAGACGCCCTGGAGTAGAGGAGTTGGTGGAAGCCGCGCTGGAATTTCGAGTGTCCAATAATGAAGCCATTCGGCCGCCTGTGGTTTTGCTATCACCTGCCCAAGTCTCCTCGCCTCTGCCACAGGGCGCTGTGGATGCCTCTATCGCTCCGACTGAAGGATCGACCGAAGTCCGGAAGATCAAAGGATTACCTCGTCGGCCTACTCGTTCAGGCACAACTACTGCGCCTGCTACGCCTTCTGCAACGACCCCGGCTCCAATGGAATTTGAAAGCAAACAGACTCTACCCTCGGGCTCTCCTGGTTCCCCTTCATCAACCAGCGAATTGGAGACTTCTACTTCAACTCTTTCGGCTCTTCATCGTCCCTTGCCCGTGGTGATGACGCCAAAGGATCTAGCCACTGCGATAGACGAGAAGGCGAAGAAGACCAGCGGGACCCGCAAGGTCCGATTTACGCCGGTATACACGCTATTAGACAAGGAGCGGACGGTGGTGAACAAGGGAGAGAAGATACCACCCCGCACTCAGTATCAAGTGAAGGATGAGAAAGGGACGTCGTTGAGGATGACTGGATCGAAGGGAATGCTGGTGTAACGGAAGGGATGGGAGAAATAAATTATTCATATCGCCTAAATTTCGCTATTTTGTTCGCTCGGTTTGCTCTGTCTGCTCTGTCTGCTCCGGCTGTTCCATTCGCCCTGTCCGCTCTGTTTTCTGTCTCATCATGCTTGTTGATTCTTTTTGTCTCTTTGGCTCATTCGTTGTGTTTGCCCTGCCCGTTTTGTTTTATGGTCATGTCTCCACGTCTCGCCCTATCATCGAAGAAATTTCCGATCTATTTATTTGTGTATCCAGTCCTTGGCTCTAGAGAGCAAGAAGCAATTTGACACTGTTGACGGTGGCCAGCTTAGCAGGATTTGTACCAGATAAGTACATACAAGCGAAATCTCAAACCGTTGTCGTGTGGGTCTGTCCTACAATTCCCGAGGTGGCTATATGCGGTGTGCTCACGTCAGTACACCCATACTGGGCAAAGCCGCTTCAGGCTTCTTACGCTCTTGCACATGGCGCTCGGGCGCGCGTGTCTTCATTCTGCCGCATAATCATGGCACCTGCAAGTCGCCCTTATCGGAATCTCTTCGGTCGCGACGATAACGCGATGTACTTCAACGATCTTCGCCATCTTTTCCGTGCTGCGAGGGAGTGACCCGTTTGAGGTCGCACTGAGCAGGGGAAGAGGCGTATAACCTGATGACCACGCTGACAACTCATAATCCGTCGGCCATGACGTCATGATTCGTGAGATTCTACAGCTGGGCGCTGAACTTGGGTTATGTGATATTTGTATTTCACCGTTACGCCATGAGCAACGAAGCTGAATCAAAGGCTAAAGCACAGTAAACCACTTTGGATCTCCGCACGGGGCAGAACCATAGAAAAAATCTCACCTTACTCAAGGCCTTCAAATCACTAGCGTGCCAAGTAAATATTAAGTTTCGCGTCGTTAAGTTATGACAGAATAGGTAAATACATGCAGCATGGGTGAAACGCTCATGGGCGTTGGCGGCATGGATACTGCGTTTACGGCTTGGGCGTTGATGTTTATGCTTTCGTATTAGCACAAAGGAACTTCGGCACGGAATATCCTCCGCTCAAGTTGAGCTAAGAGAGTAAGCGCGGCACAAGTCGTTGATTTGGCGTAGATACCCCGACTCTAAGCAATCGAGCTAAGGTGATCCGTAATGCCACACTAATCATAGCCTCTCGAGACCCGCAATTATGTGGATTAGTTATTATTCCCGGATAAAATAAGCTTCCATTACAGATTCGCAACCACGTGTGATTGACCACGGACAGTGTCCATTCTGGGGTAATGACGTATGCTGCATAGCCATGCTAATCATATGTAACTGCCACCAAACTTGTTCAAATGGAACGGCGTTATTTTGAAAATACTGGGCGATCAGCAGAAAGGCGTGTTTACACTGACAAACTGCCGCATTCGCGGTTCACATCCTCAATATGTGGGTATATGCGTTAAATTTTGTGGCTGGCTCAGGCTTCCAACTCTCAGCTAATGCTTGTATCGGGTGCGATCGCTTTCCTGCATTCATCTTATCGATTAAGCTCAAGACTGTCACTCGAGCGTTGAATCGCAGTCGATTTCCCCAGTAACCGTGTTTCAACCCTTTCTGTTGAGCACCTGGTATCACGGGCTCGTGCGGGGGCACTAGACTGCGCCGCCGTGGCTCAGCTTAAGCGAAAGATGAACCAACCCGTATCACAGACTGTGCAATAACCATGAGGGGTACGTAAATTCGCTGGCTAGACAAGACTTGCATGACGAATCAGGATATCGGCATCGAGATGTTGGACCCAGGTCGCTTGTATATAAAGCTCGCCTGTCGCTGGCAGAGCATCCCAAACGCACTCATTCAGCCTTCGCTCACCCAAGCTCACTAATAACTCAACCACTACTGTTCGTTCAACTATCTAACCCGAGACCCCTGTCGTTTACAACTTCACCAATTATTCCCCAATAACCTTCCTCCTCATTTTGATATTTCCAAGTTGTAAGTGTATTTTGTCTATACAAGATACCGTCTGACAACTTTGCTCGCCCCAAGCTAGCTGATATCCAACATGTCGAACGACCTCTCTTTGTTCGTTGCGGCTACAATCCCGTTCTTCCGGACTACACCAGAGGCAGATTTGATGCGTCGGCTGGAAAACGTTCTCCAGAGCAACGAGCATTACTCGGGGAGAGCCATCGAATGGCGCACCGACTCTGTCCACGACTTTCGCGGGCTTCAGGTCCCTGCCGCCGCCGAACGTCTTGTTCGTTGGGACCGCCGCCACCCTGACGTTGTGTTTACCGAAGGCTTCCAGCCTCACGTCGCCCCAGCCGACGAATCTAGCTTGGTTCAGGCCAACGCTGACCTCGGAGCTTATGTCGATAACAATGTCGAGTCTATCTTTGTTGGTACCGCTCGCTACTACCGGAACCCGGAGACCAACCGCCCTACCCGTTGGGTCCCTCGTAACATCGCCAACATGTTCGAGTACGAAGTATTTGCCAACGGTGGTATCGACGTGAACCTCAGCCTGGGCACCGGCAATCGGTTTTTCAACCAGCACGAGATCGCTTTTCCCGGTGGGATTCGCCCCGAGTTCATCCGCACCGCTCGGCAATATGATGAGGCCGGTCGTGTTGTGGCGATTTGGGCGAACCCAAACTTTGATATCAGCGCTAGCGGAGCCACCCATGGTGCCGAGTTGGCGATGCTCCCGGACCCAGTTTGCGGCAGTTCTATCGACGTACACTATTGGATGGGGCCGCCCGAGGATCGTCCGCCTCGGCGAATGCTCAGGCGTGTTCAACCTCGAGCCGTTGACGAGCCGTTGCACGAGGACGGAGCTCCTGCGGACGATGAAGCCATGGCTGACACCTGTCCGATACCTCATCCTGCACGAGCCTCGTTTATTAACCCCTCCAACAAGAAGGAAGCCTACTTCTTTGCTGATACGCAATATGCGTTGATCTCGGTCGAACCCGCCACCAACAACGACAAGATCGTCAATGGTCCCAAGCTTATTTCCCGCGAATGGCCTTCCCTAAAGGCCGCTCACTTTGGCAAAGTCGACGCCGTTCTACCGACTGGAGACGATAACGAAGCATACTTTTTTGCTCAGGACGAGTACGCTCTGGTCGACGTCGCGCCAGCCACGAATGACGACAAATTGATCAATGGCCCCAAGAAGATTGCTACGGAATGGCCGTCGCTGAAACAGGCTGGATGCAAGACCGTCGACGCCGTTTTACCTTTCCCCGGGGTGAAGAAGCAGGCGTACTTCTTTTGCGGCACCCAGTACACAGTCATCCACTACGCGCCCGGAACTACCGACGACTATATCGTTCAGACACCTAGAGACATCGCGGCCAACTGGCCTTCTCTGGCCGGGATCGGGTTTAACAAGATCGACTCGGCGTTGCCTAACCCTGAGAACGCGGACGAAGAGGCTTATTTCTTCTCGGGAAGCCGGTATGCGCTGGTCAAGATCAATCCGGGGACAACCAAGGATGAGATTGTGAATGGCCCCAAATGGGTGAGGGACGAGTGGCCCTCGCTCAAGGCCGCCAAGTTTTACGGGCCGGATCCGAGTGCTTAGTCGAGGTAATGCGAATTCCACATTGTACCCATGTAAAGCGCTAACAATAATCACGGATAGTTAGGGTTGGGCGATGTGGATCGATGTGACGCAGTCAGTGTACATAGCTATGTATCTTGAATCTATAGTCTCCAAGTTGTCTCAGAATATATACTTCTCCCCTCTCAACTAATATATAGCGACAAGCTGGCTATAATATCAACTAAATAACCGCCGGGTATGGTTCGCAGCGTGGGGATTGTCTGGAGGGGTCTGCGTATATGGTAGCTCAAGCCCGAGAAACTCACGTTTTGCCATCACACAGAACACTTGGTTCAGCAGCTAGGTACCAAGCCTCTGGACTGAAGAAGCTCGCTTCGAGGAGCCGGTTTAGGAGTACGCCCAGTTTGAGCGCCTTCCAACCCTTTTGTTGGATTCAATTTATTCTGTCCGTCAACCCGGGGTTATGAGGGCGGTGGTCATGAGTAACTTCAGACTACAGGATTGAGAAGGCTGTCTTCCAACCCTTTGACCCAATCCGCGAGGGGTGAGTTGGAGGACTGAGTATATATTTATACCCGGGCTCTAGCTCTCGAACGCTCTACGCTCCTGGGGTATATGCGCACTCCCGGGGTCAAGGGATCCCGCAAGGGCGAACCCGAGACGGATGGGGGCGCCTGATGGACATGTCCGGGCCTAGCATGCTGCACATATGAAAAAAAAACATGCTTTTTCACAGGCTTACGCGTCCCGTCATCTGGAGACACACCGAACTCTACAACCCGCTGTATATACCAACCTTCTGCCACGGTGCCTGGTGTGGATGAATTGATGTAGACATGCGATGCTCGTAGAAGTTCTGACAGGCATATGTCTGGGAAATATGGTTATATGCGCTGTGCATGTAAAGTATGGGTTTCATACGCCGGGTTGGCAGTCGTTCAAACCAAAGCTATGGGCTCTTCAAGGGCCTGCTGCTTTTGGAGACAATGTGCCTTGTTCCGATGATCAGGTAACCGGTTGATTTGAAATACCAGATTGGCCGGGGTTGTTCGGCTCTCCGTCTCGTACGCAACCTCCATGTTACGAGATGACGGGATGAGTGCAGGGTGCCGAGTAACGCTCTGCCCTCTTTCCTACCCATTTTCACACTGAGAGTTATGTCTCCTATCGACCTGAATTCACTGGAAGTCTTAAGAAGTCGCCTGTCTTCGACTGCCTCAGTTCATCTGAGAGGGGAGCCTGGGTACAACGTCAGGAGGTGGGCCGAGAATGCGGAGAAACCAGCCGCTGCAGTCGCGTACCCGGCAAACGTGGATGACATAGTCGAGTTACTGGCATTTGTGCAAGGAAAAGGACCATATGTGAACCAACCTTGGCTGGATGTTGCTGTAAAGGTACGTCCCTCTGCGGATATTTGATCTTTGGCGTTTAAGACGAATCAACAGGGGGGCGGGCACAGTGCGTCTGGAGCGTCTAGCACGGATGGCGGGCTCGTGATAGATCTGCAACCACACATGCACGATGTTGGGATTGACTCAGAAAATAGGTTGGCTTACGTTGGCGGTGGTGCCTTGTGGAAGCATGTGGATCAAGCGGCATTTGAGCATGGTAGGCGCTCTCGTTCGTTCCTCCAACTATACTCACGCTTGACCCTAGGGCTTGCACCTGTTGCTGGTGTAGTCAGTCACACGGGCGTGGGTTAGTGTTTCTTCTCTGCCTGCGCTCGGCTTTGCTAATCGTATTTATGCCCAGGCGGGTGAGCAACGACATTACTCCCAAGCCGTGTTTGCAGCTAATGGTTGGGGGTTTCAAGGCTCAGTTTGGGTGGGGGTCGAGGATGGCTTGCTGGGCAACACGGACTTGTTATTGACAATGTCGTGCAAGCTACAGTGGTAACCGCCGCAGGTAGTGTTCTCATTGCATCTGTAGCCGAAAATCCGGATCTATTCTGGGCCATACGAGGCGGGGGCGGCAATTTTGGTGTGATTACCCAGTTTGTGTTTAGGCTCCATCCCCAACGTCCGACTGTGTTCCATCACTGTAAGTAAATTGATTTTTATCGGTTTCTTTTCCTTACGCCACTTCAGTCTTTGTGTTTGCCCCGAGGATGCTGCCTCGCTTGATTGACGAAGTCAACTCTTGGATGAAGCACCGCAACGATACGGAGAACGGGAGTCTGACGTTTGCGCTATGTCCGGAGAGAAAGGTTTGCCAATTATGAACAGCCAAAGTAGCCATGCTAAAGCGAGAGAATACAGCCTGTCATTGTGTTGCAGATGATCTACAACGGAGACTCGCAGGAGGGCCGGGAAAAGTACCAGAGATTTGTTGACTTGGGACCGATGATGCACAGGCCAGAAACTATTCGTGAGTTTATATTCGCGCTTGTTCGCTCAGCTGGTATTTAACTATATCTACTGGGAAGCGTATATCAAGCTCAACCAGCTTCAGGTAATATTTTCGCTTTTTCGAGTAATTAGCTCTGACAGGTGATCACAGGATGCGCAATCGGCGCACGGCGAAAATAAACTACTCCGAGGCAACTTCATTCCTGCGACTCCCATCGGGATCCCGCCCCAGTTGGCGACAGCGCTTTTTGACAGCTGGTCAGATTTCGTCTGTGCAAACGCAGACGCCTCTAAATCGACTGTTCTCATCGAACTTTATCACCCGGACAAGTTTGCTAGTGTTCCTCATACGGACACGGCGTTTGCGTTTCGACAGCCGGTATGTCGAGGGAACAACGCCTGTGGTTGAGTCTAACTCGAGTAACCCTCGCAGAACTTTGCCGTGCTTCTGACCATGCACTGGACAGACCCTTCATTTACGTCTCGAGCCAGCGCCGCGTCGATTCAGATCGACAATGCTTTTGAAAATGCGCGCGCCTTGGCGTTTTCACCTGCCAAGAACGTCGGGGGAGCATACGTCAATTATCTCGACGAGGAGTCCCAGGTTGGGGTGAACAAGACCCGGTCCAAGTTTGGCCCGAATTACGCCCGGTTGGTCGAGGTCAAGGTCAAGTATGATCCCGAGGGGGTCTTTGGCAAGGTGAGTGATGACGTTTAGGCGTGTGGGGTCGGAACTGATAGTCGTGCAAGTGGTTCGCGATCTTAGATTCGAAGAGACGGGAGAACAAGTGGTTGTCTGAGACGACCGTGGCGATAAAGCTTGCGCAGGAAACGACGGTCCAATCGTGAATTACCGATACCCTTCGTATGCAACATGGGGGGCGAGTGAGGGAGAGATGACTCGGTTTTGTACACTGCGATGGGTCCAGCATTGTGTTTTATTCTTGGACATTTCTTGGTGAATGGACTTTCGTGCACGCCGCGTTGACCCAAAAAACCGAGACAAAAATGCCGTCAAATTACACCGTAAGGCTACAACCGTACACAGACTAGAAGGTGGGAATAAAGTCTTGAATCCTATCCCGAGCATCCTGGGCGATGCATTCCGCAATCCAGGTCAAGCTCCGGATTTCCTGTTCCTTGAGCTTGACGTAGCTATAAAAGACCGCGTACTGGAACTGTTGCAAAAATGATAGCTTGTTCAAATGGACCTCGGTCGCAAAGAATCGGTCCTCCAGGCTCGAGGCTTCGTCTCCGTCCCCGCCTGAGCGTCCGTTTGCAGCCGATGGATCGAAAAACGCTCGGTACTCGGGGAGAACGTCGCAAACAGCCTTGACGGCCTCAATCTCGTCCGCCTTGGCGAGCTGGTTGTTACCAGCAGGATAGAGTCGGCCTATGGTTGGGAAAAGCTTGGCGCGCTGCTCTTTGGAGAGGTCCGTGCCGAAGGAGTTGATGGTAATGTTGATAGTGCGACGGTCGGCTTCGAATGAAAGGATACGGTCCATAACTTCGGCCGTAGGGCCACCGAGAGATTGTGTATAGGCGTGGAAATCTTCGAGGTACGCCTTGTAGAGGGTGTTGCGAATGATTTCAATATTCAGGTCGTCGAGGTCGGAGGCAGAAAGGCAATCACGGAAGTATGGTGCTAGGGAGAAAAGTAACGTCAAGAAGGCGCGTAGCATGGCAAGACATTGAATCATACCAAGTGGGGTTTCTACCAACACTGTTTGATACAACTCTTCGACTGTGGTGGCAACGCACAAGGCCGGCATAGTATCAAATACGCCAAGAGGGTGACACCTCTGGAGCAGCTCATTGGTGTTTCGCTCGTGCAGCGTTCCGGTAATAAGCAAGACAACATTGTCAATCATATAGGCATAACTGCGCAAATGTCAGCTCTCTAGCGCATCAGACTAGGTAAAAACGTACGTCATGTATTCTAAGAATTTGCTTAGTGGCTCTACAGCATTGTTCCTGAGGTAGTTGAACTGGTCCACAAGCACCTGAGTAGCCTTCTCTGCGATGGTTGAGGTGGAAATGGGAAGAGGTTCGTTCGCTAGGAAGTTCCCGTAGTCTGTCGCAGCGAGCTGCATCCTAAAGTCTTTTGTAGGTGAGCATGACGATTCTATACCTATACAGTCTGAGCGTACCTTCCAACGACTCGCATTGCGTCAAATTCGCGTAGTGACCTTGGGTGAGCAGACCGGCCTTGTAACCACGCAACACTCCTTCGAGAAATCCTCCAGAGACCTAAATAAAAATGTGAGCTTAAATAGTCGCGTTGTCCGAGTTCTGTTGACCCACGTTGAAGAGTAAAGCCTCCATTTGACTGCGGTGGTGGACGAGCGGAGGGTGAATTGTGTCACGTGATATTCACCAATTCGCTGGAGTCCCCGGTGGCTATATCAGCCCGCCACCCGTAGTCCCAGTTGATAAACCCGGAATCGTGAGCGGTAGGGATTGATGCACAAGAAAAAAATATCCGCGAGCTGAAAGCATGGAAAATTTTAAGACTATCTGCGACCCAAAGCAAATTTTCTACGATAATTATTTGGTTCAAAGGGTTCCAAGGTTACTTGTTGGAGGGAAGGTGCATACTTCCCGAGGCGACCTGGACAACGGAGAAGCTTTATATCACAAGCAGACTGCGTGGAACTCACATCTGAGGTTCCTAATGTCA
>WSLM01000454.1:0-16773 GCA_019677335.1 Ceratobasidium sp. UAMH 11750 | reverse complement strand
GTCTTTCAATCGTAGAAAGGGGTCTGCCTGGACCAACGCGTCTATAATCATGAGTTCAACCGCTTTGGCTAAGAAATAATTGAAGTTAGCATAACAAACGATTATGCTGTGTGAATAATACCGAACAACTCACCCGACTTGTGGTTATAAATCATTTTGTGCAGGGAAAAGCGAGACTCAAACAACTGGGAGACCATGTACCAGTCTTTGTCTGCATAGCAAATCTGTCCGTCGATGACCCGAGCCGAGCGAATAAGCCTGCTTGTAACATCATTCATTTTGTTGCCAACGGCATGTGTGTCGCGTTGAATGTAGTCGAACCTTAAAGATGCTGTCTTAGTAGCCTGCTCAACCTGACCCATGCTGCTTACTTGTCAACGTCAATTCCGTTGCGGCTGTTAGCAACAATCTCGAACAAGAACGGCTTTTCGGGGGGTGTCCTATTCCACGTTCGATTCTGTTTCAGTTACAGCGGAGCAATAAATGAGATTACGTACCTGCCACGACTCAAGTTGGGTCGTCCACGAATAAGGTCCTTGACGAAGTTTTGTTCATCCTCGCTAAGTTCTACGTCGTGTTGGGAGCAAATTGCGTCGAACATCATCTCCGAGCCCATTTCATGCGACCACTTAGTCGTGGGACTAGCACAATCCTCGTCAATAATTCACGAGCGCATAAGCTAGCCACACTCACGAGACCACGGGCAAGAACTTGTTATCCCAGACATGCGAAAACGGGCCGTGCCCTGTCGCAAAATATGTTATTAATGCTACATGAAATTCACAGGGTGCCTGTCTCACCTAGGTCATGGCAAAGGCCTGCTATGGCGACACATTTGATGTCCCTTTGGGTAATGCCGAGTTCTGGTTGGCGAGCATGCAGGCCTTCGACCATTTTTCTTGCTGGGGAATCAAAGGTAGTTAGTTTGGATGGTTTGGGAAGTTACGACGTCATACCGAGATGCGCCACGCCTGGAAGGGGTGTCGGTTAGTTTGACAGCAACACGCCGCTACAAACAGCACGCACCAAGGCAATGTTCAAAACGATTGTGAGATGCACCTATGCAATATAATCAGCATCCAGTTTATAAGTTTTGGGAGCTGGGTCGTCCGTACCGGGAAATACATAGTAGGCTGCCCCGAGCTGCTTGAGTTCCCGAAGTCGTTGGAACTGCGGCCTTTCAAATAGGGTCAGCAATCATCGCACTTCTCTAGGGATGTAGCATCTTACGTGTCGACAATACAGGACAAATAGGGAGGGATTTCGACTGGGAAGCAAAACAGCGTGAAAGGATGATCAACAACGACCCTAATGAAGGTAGGCCCTCTTACTATAATCATGTACTGGGTCTTTGAATTGCCTGGTATATCCATCGAAAGTGGAACTTGTCTGGCTAAGGTATTCGGGCTCCGAATCCATTGGTGGCGTGAGCGCATGGGACATCGTGGCAGTCGGTGGTGGGAATGAGGAAGTAACCCGATATCCCAGATCGAGCAACTAAAAGTACCCCACCGCCACCGCCAATCCAGGGTCTTGTTGCGCTGGCCTGGCGAAAGTTCAGCGGACCAGAATATTACAAAATATATTGATTAACATGCTGTAGTATCGTAGTCTAGCTAGGTCATCGAGCCTGAGAATTGTCGGCCTCCTCTTCTACTGTCCAAAGTATGTCAGACTTGGCATTTGAAATTCCGAGTTTCCGTCGATCACGCCAGGCTGCAAATAGGCTCAGCCCAAGCGCACAGCAGCACGCGAGCAGAGACAGTTGTATGCTAATAGGCAATATTAGCTTGGGCGTGGTGCATGACTATTTAGCTTGCCTGTCCACGTAGCATGCTTTCCCGTCATAACATTGTAGCTCTGCCGAGCTCGGAAGCCCACGCACGTGCGCAAAGGCCGGAGGCATGGTTGATTGGGGCTTAGCAGCGTGCTTGTCGAGGTTGCGCCCAAACATGAGGTTGAAGATATTACCGGACACCACCTGTGAACTTATATTTAGCTGAAAGTGGCGGGACCAGTCTAGGTTACCTACAGGCGCGAGCGACACGAAACCCCAGTTTGAAGAGAAATGGCCTATGGATAATTGCTTGATCGGGACGTTGAATGAAGGAACAAAAATATTGACATACCTAGCCCGAACCACTCGATAGTGAGCACAGGACACAAACCGAAAGCTGCGCCATACGCAAGGCCAAGCAGCGAAGATGTCATCCAAACGTGGTCAGGTATCTCCGCGTTCATTAAAACGACTTGGGATAGAATAGCGATCAAGGACGTAAGAACAAGAAAATATGAGCGTGGCGCGTCATACACATTCTTTCCGTGGTCCGCACTGAGGCCTATATACGTGTATAAGCATATATCAGGCAGTGCAATGCAGAGTAGATACCTATTAGTAGCCTACCGGCCGAGTTTGCTATGCTAATAATCGATACCTGGGTGGCTTGCCTCTCGATACCGTTCTTGGGATCCCAATTCGGGTTCCCAGCAGCGAGTAGAGCTTGGACAATAGATCCAACGTTATTGATATCTAAAAGTGATGTCAGGAGGACTGAAGTAACCCCAAGGTACGACATACACATCAGTCCCGTTCCAGCAACTGGTCAAAGTAATCAGTATCGGCACAAATTTACAATTTAGCGTCGTACGTACGCAGCGAGAGTATCCCAAACAGTATCCAAAAATCTGACGTCCTGAATAGAGACATCCCATGAATGTCTACAGGCTCGACCTCGGGTACGATAGAAGTAGCATCGATGAAGTCCCTTTGCATTGACACGGAGCGCTCTCGTTCCTGAGAGTTGTGCGCGGGCCGATTGGGAATCTCGAGTGACATTCGTACAGCATTGCGACTACGGCCACGATATGTGTTTACCCCGTCGATTAGGAAAGGCAGATCTTCTCTAACCAAGCTTCGGCTCCTCCTTGTCCTAGATTCGCTTCGCACACGAGATGTCCTCTGAATATGTGCGATGGCCTCCTGTTCGGCCGTAGCTCCAACAGGGGAAAAAGAATCCCATTCCTCGGCGACAGAGAGCTGGGATTCGGCAGCTGGAATGGCTTCGTAGAGGGCATGAGAAGGGTTTGGGACCGGTTGTACAATGAAGAAGCCGAGTAACATAGGAGCCGACGAGCCAAGAGCCAGAACGAGCAACAGAGCGGCCGTATCCCCGGGAAATAGCATATGAGCGAACGTTGAGAAAAAGAAGGCCGATAATCCGAAACCGCTCACTACCATTCCAGTAATGGATGCTCGCTAAACAAGGTAAACCCTGGGCTTGGCCAAATAACCAGAATGCTTACCATGCGATCCGGAAAGCTTTTAGCAGCCGTGTTCATTGCGGATGTAATACCCGCATTTCCAGCGATACCCGTGCACAACCCAAAGAAGGACAACGCCGCTACACCGCCATTGAACTTTGCAATAGAAGAATCCGACATTGTTATCGCGCCCATGTAAAACATACGGATACCGGTATACCCAAACAATAGCAGCATGAAGGCGACAAGTAAGGGCCTAAAATGGTTCAAGGTAGTTGGGTTCAGATAAAAGTCACCGAATGATGATCTTTAAACGTACATTCTTGGCCCCCGTGCATCAACCACTCGGCCCCAGAATGGACCAGAACTACCAGAGGCATTCGTAAGCGTAGAAACCTTCAGCAGACTTCCAATGCTTACCAATACACCCCCACTGCGAACGAATCTTAGCACGGTCACTCAATGAGCTCTAGGCCGAGCACTCACAATTCCCAGCAATTCCAACTATGTTGAGCTGAGTATGTGTCAAGTGGAGCTTGGCTCCGAGTTGGGGTGCATAAGCAGAATAAACCTATACAAAATGAACATCCAGATGGTATCATCGTCGGTAGCGCACCCACATAATTAGTTCCTGACCCCAAGGCAACGAGTACACAACCAAGTAATGTTATACAACGTCTAGAAGTGAATACAGGCTGGTGGTCCATCGTCTCGAACCCAAGTGCAGGAACCAAAGCGAAAGACCGTGGAAGCTGCCAGTGCAGAGGATAAGAGCGCGACTATCGGACCCTGAAGCACCCAGCCACGTGACACAGGGCTGCCGTACTAAGCAATTAACGCAACCCGACCAACAAGGACCTACATCGCCGTGGCGCCATCACAGTACGACTCGCTTTGGTGTACATGCCTCCGAGACTCAGCAAACGCCAACAAAGAGAGCTTGAAGAGCTACAACAATTAGAGTCCACAAAGACACCTGACCGGTCACAAGGTGAGGTAGAAGTGGAACAGGACGAAGAGCCACAAGAGGTGGTCCAGAGTGCATCCAAATTTGACTTGGTGAGTTCGTTCAAGCATGATTAGGTATTTTCGCCCTGATCGACAATACATAGCTACAAGCTGCCAGTGACGATAGTGAGGAGAGCGATGAAGCCGCTATGCAACCGAAGAGCAAGAAGGTATGTGGATATTCTGGTAGAATCCCGACCACACGTCTCATTCTACTGCTTCAAGTCGACCAAGAAGAAAAAGAAGAAGAAAAAGGCGTCCCCGGCCACCCCCGTTGCTGTCGCTTCAACCTCGGCGCCCGTGAAGACCGCCACCAAAACCGTCAAAGCCCAGAAGAATAAATCAGGCAAGGACGAAATTGATCTTGCGTTGGAGGAGCTCTCGGCAAAGTTCCCTGATCTGCAAACCTCCGGCAAAGCGGCCCATGCTTCGACTTCAGGAATTGCTAGTCCTACCGGGCAAGCTTTGTTCTCTATGCTGGGCGCCTCTCTGAAGGACTTTGATAGCGAAGCTGAGATGCGCCGATTCTTTGGGTCAAAAGTGGTTAGTGCTACCTCCTGACACGTATATTGAGCGTAATGGTCACCCAGCCCACTAGGTTAACAGCGCTAAACCAGGACAGCGAAGTCAGAAAGTTTCACGCTCTCACCTAACTAAGCCCACTCAGCAATGGGCGCTGGCTGGTACCCCCCACGGAATATCTATGGTTCCGTTGGACGATTATGAGAGGAGGAGAAAAGGATACGTCCGAAACGGCGAGAAGTGGTGGAATATTGAACATTCTATCGACTATAAACGTACGCAGCTCAAGTTTTTGCACTGTGTAACACTGTCGGGTAAGCAGCCGCCATTTAAGCTTGGATATAGCCTATTTATCAGCGACGTCAGAGCCATCGGAGCTATTTGCATTATACAGGTCTGAGCCCTGGCATATCGACACACTTCTTCAGATTGGGGAAATCTTGAAGCATCAAGAGGGTAAGGTCCTATGCGCCGTCGACCATATCATATATTTCATGCGATCCGGTTAGAATTGAGCCAAGCTGCCGACTTTGTGGAGCGAGCCATTTACGTTTTCGAGCGCGCCTTACCCGTCGCGTTTGACCTCACTTCTGGTTCATCCCGGCTCGATTTCGATCGGATCGAGAACAGGCCATTTTTCCTGGCTTTGCATCGACATGTCTTGTAAGTGTTGGTTAGCTCCATATGACCAAATTTGGCCTCTGACCTTTATCCAGGAGCCTGAGCCGGCGCGGTACACCGCGAACAGCTTTTGAGTTTGCGCGCCTCCTGTTTGCACTTGACCCAGTCGGGGATCCCCATGGCGCAACTTCCCACCTGGACTTCTTGTCCGTTAAAGCGGGCATGGGGCAGTGGCTTTTGGACGTTTGGGACATTTGGCCAAAAGCGCGCCAAGAGGTTGCTGACAACCCACTGGCTTCGCACGGCATAGACGTCCGCTGCCTACCTGGTTGGGCATATACCCGCGCTCTGATACTCTACGATATGGAAGAAAAGAAGCGCGACCATGTGAGTTACATACTCATGCAACCCTATTTTGGGCACTAAAGCTCCCCTAGGTGCATGAAACAAGTACCACGGCTTTAACCGAGGCCATAGTCTCGTTCCCCGAGTTGGTCCCCTATCTAGTGGACAAAGCCGGCATCAACCTTCCGTCCAAACTTCGAGCGCACACAGCGCTACGGATCGAAACGGATTACAAGTTTGTTAAGGTTTTGTGTACTTTTGGTGGTATCGCTGACCGGATTTACAGTCATAGTGATCCTGCTGGCTCGGCCTTGCATATGTTAGGCCACTTGTATGCGCTGCGAGCAAACTCGTTATGGAAGAACGAACCGCATTCAAACTGGCTAGCCTCAACTGTCATCGCGGCTGAGCCTCGGTTGGGAAATAATACCCCTGCCCGTGATGCTGCGTATGCGCATTTTGCTCAAGGACCGACCGAAGCCATGGCTCGACACGCCAATGTCGCGGACCTGCGAGCGATCAGCGCTTATCGCACACCCGACCCCAATCAGGCTATAACGCACGCTTTCGATCCCTTTGCACCGTCTACTTCCTTGAGCAACTACGACGAAACTTATTTCCAGGACGTGCCGCAAGCTGGAAGCTCGAGGAGTGGCCCCGGGCAGAATATGCCTGGGGGATTCTTGGATGAGGATGATGAGGGTGTTGATCTTGATGGCGTAGATCCCCAAGTGCTCATCAACCAACTCATGGATCAAGTGGAGGCTGGGGGGCAAGCTGTGAGTTGTGATTAGAGCGTCGTTTTTGTTTTTAAACTCAATCACTCTGTGCGATATTTAGCGTGTGGATCCAGGTCTGCTTCAGCGGCTGTTCGCCCGCTTTGCTGGGGGTGGGGGCGAAGGCGGAGATGCGCAAGCGGGGCCAGCAGGGCAATAGACATGGCTTGATAATTACCCACTGTATCCCTACATCCCTCTTGTATAAGTGCGCAAAATGATCCACAAAGGCAATTCTGCTTTGCCTATTTTTAGTATTCACTTCCTTTCCGTGGCGATCACGTGACTACTAGGATCGGCTCCGAGAATTCTATCCACGCCCTCCAGCCCCTCGCCAGCTCCTAAAAGTACTAATAATAACCTGATTCGGTGCGCAAAAAATCATATCTTATACGCCGTTGTGCTAATTGTTCTATCCGTCTCTACTCTATTATCACGTCGTGCACGCACAGCGAGCCCCATTCTAACGCCGGATATCCTGCCACATTAACGGGCTGGCCATACCCGGAGCTGACTTCATTGGGATCTACTGTTTTATCTGACATGTAAGCTCACACCATCCTCTAACAAACATCCGGGTTCTAAGTGAGCTTACAGCGTGGACTACCAATGGAATCTGCCGTCGAAGACAACTCCATCAAGCCCGTGAACAAGCTGAGAGAACGTTTTGAAGCACTCGCAGCCTCGTCTGCCAGCAAGCCGAACACTTCACAAGCCGGCCACGAACACGAAGACGAGGCTCAAGCCACCCAGGGGGCAACGAATGCATCGCCTCGGCTTGCTGGGCTCTATAACCTGCGCACTGTCTCGGTTTCCTCCTCGTCAGTCCCTAATACATCCGTTTTTTTGAAAAAGAGCTCAGAGAGCGACACGTCAAACGAAGAAGTATTTACTCCGCTAAACGAGGTTCCTCCTTCAGCCCAACCCCGTCCGACCTCGCCAACTATCGGTCGAAAACCCGGCTTGAAGCCTCCACCACCTCCACCTCCTGATCGACCTAGCACGCTACGCAACAAAACGAGCGCAGATAGTGTGGGATCGCAGAAGAAACCTGCTCCTCTTGGTGTCTATCGCAAACCACCGCCCCCGCCTCCTACCTTCTTAGGCGGCCAGCCAGGGCATGTGGCTTCTTTCAGCGTGGGCGATCTTGTCAACCAAATTAATGTCGGAAACGGGCCTCATTTTAGGTCTTTAGACGCATCGTGAGTTTATAGGTTATTTGCCTTGACACTGTTCTAAGCCCCAACAGCCCGATCGCCACCCCAGCCGCCCTTCTCCCTCTCAATGGATCACCTCGGAGGTCACCTTCCCCAGCACCCCCAGAAATCATAAGCGCTCTGCCTCCGAGGCCAGCTCCTCCCCCAATTCCACCCGCACACCCCATTCGTATCAATATCCCTGAATTCGTTCAGCCACAACCAGCCCATGCCGGCCCCGAGCTGAGTAACCTACCCCGGTCGCCGTTGAAACCTCCGCCACCACCAAGAGCACAACTGATGTTCACTCCTTCGACTCCTAGCACACCAGTACCCCCGCTCCCATCTCGCACGAGTCCAGACCGGTCAGGTGCAAAAAACACAATTACACATCAATCTCTTACCAGACGCATTGACACGATTGTTCCTTCGGAGGCGGATGAATTCGGGGTAGATCTTCGCTCGCCTCCACCCAGGCATCATTCGTTAACTAGTCGACCCCAATCGGTAATATCTGGAAAGCCAGCTCTCCCCCCTCCCCCTCCCCCACCTCGGCCGTCCTCCATGATATCTCCTGGGATTTTGAGCAGTTCGCCGAATATAGCTATCACAAACTCGTTAATTCATGCTCCGCCTCCCTTGCCAAACCGAAGATCTAACCCGAATCTTAGATCAGAGGAACTCGCGCCTGTTACAAGCATCCCGCCTAGCATATCAGCCCCTCCTGCCCCACCAACAAGTACTAGGCCGACCTCCTCACCTTCATGGGGTAAATTGGCTGCATCAACAAGATCGGGCTTGCTCAAAGCGCAAACGCTTCTAGACCACGATACCTCTGATTTCAAACCGCCGCCTCCACCAACGCGTACTATCGCCCCGGGTGACAAACTTCCTCCTGCTCGACGCCATTCCGGGGACGAATCTTCGGACGACTCCGATGATGACGCGCCCCCCAGCCAGGCAATCAGCACGTCAACTAGCAGGAGGTTTCAGGACGATATGCCAGACTCATCACAGTCGCGTCGGCAGCCCCCCAAGCTTAGCCAATTCCCATACTTTCGCATATCGCCGGGGGCTCTTGTGGCAGTCTCCGGCTTCTGGGTTTGCGTGGCATACGAGGACATTGGCGTCTACAATAGTCAAGACCCATCGGCTCCTATACATATGATCGATCTGGAACATCTAGGGCTCGAATGGCGCGTGAAAGAGCCGAGAGTCACTGCTATGGAATTTCGCCCCGCTGACAATCCTGAAGATGACGGAAGATATCTTTGGTGCGGCACCAAGGACGGCCATCTGTTCGAACTAGACATTCGGGCTGGAACCCTCACTGATGTGCTCATCCCAGCTGGTGGGCATAGTCTAACGGTGACACATATACTGCGCTATGGCCGCTCGATGTTTACGATGGATGAATCTGGGAAGATTATCGTATTCGAACCACCAGAAGGCCAGCACAACCCGACCTTATCAAGGTTTACCCGTTCGCATAGGGCGGCAGACAAGCAATCCTTTGTCAGAGTTCTTGGTCGTCATCTGTGGACGTCTTCTGGATCTGGAAGTGTCAATGCTAGCCACGCCACTCGTGGTCCACCTTTCCGTACATACGACATATCCTCTTCCACCTTCGCTACAAAGCATCTATTTCCCAGCGAGCCAGTTGGACCAGCCCTCTGCGGGGCTATTATACCCCAACAGCCGGATCTCGTATATATCGGCCATGAAAGTGGAAGTATAACCGTCTGGAGATACGACGCCTCCTCTAGCCAGCATATTTGCGTGCAAACGGTCAAGGTTTCGAACTCAAGTATCATCTGCATGGAGGGCGTCACTTCCCGTCTCTGGTTCTGCACAAGGTCTGGCTCTATCACGGTTTGCGAGGCTCGGGAGGAATTGCCCTGGGTTATTACCAACCAATGGCAGGCTCATGGCGATTCCCCTGTAGTGCATATATCGGTTGATCCTTACTCGATTGCTAAGGTTTGTTGTAAGCCCAAGGTGGTTCCACAAGGCTGAAAATACCCTCTGCTAGACTGGGAAACTGGTTGTCTATAGTATAGGGCGCGATGACTGTGTGAGATTCTGGAATGGTCTTCTGGAGTCGAATTGGATAGGTGAGGATACAGTCTTTCAATCTTTCAGTTGTTTCAACCTTATACTAAGCCTCGCTTTTAGATGAAGAAATGCAGAAGCGAGAGCAACAGTACAGCACATATAGAGACATCAAGGTCCTCATATGTACCTGGAACATCGATTCTCAAAAACCAGACTCTCTCAGCGGAGATTACAACAGGAACTTTTTCGACAACATGCTCAAATCTGGGGACAGACCGGACATCATCGTATTTGGGTTCCAGGAGGTCATTGACCTAGAAAATAAGAAACTTACCGCCAGTCAGTTTCCACCAATATTTATTTAAGGCCTATGTTTACTTGATTTCACATTTCAGAAACCGTTCTCCTGGGCGGCCAAAAGTCAAAGACAGAAGGCAAGATATCGGAAAAGGTCTCGCGTTCGTACAAGCTCTGGTACGATAAATTGGTTTACCACATAAGGCTCGCATTCGGAGGAGAGGAGCCTTACACAGCGATTCATTCTGAAAACCTTGTCGGGCTGTTCACCTGCATCTTCGTTCGTAAGCCCGAGTGTATCTCGTTGACGGATCCTTCAATCACCACCGTCAAGCGTGGAATGAAGGGCCGTTACGGAAACAAGGTTTGTTCCCTCCCGTTTATTCGGTGAATTATTTAATCCTGTCCTTACCTAGGGTGCTATCATCGCCCGCTTCGTCTTGGATGACACGTCTTTCTGTTTCCTAAACTGCCATCTGGCAGCAGGTCAAAAACACGTCCGAGAGAGAAACCTGGACCTCGCATCTATTCTCGAAGAGCGAAGTGTATTTCCCCCCGCTGTGCACGATGTGGTCGCTGCAGCTTTTGTCAGTGGAGGCGACGGGTCGATGGTTTTAGATCATGAAGTCGTATTTGTGAGTTATCTTTGCTACTTGCTCCTCACCGTAATTCTGACCAATAGTTCATAGCTGAACGGTGACCTGAATTACCGGATCGACCAACGCAGAGATGTTGTCATTCCCAGCATACAATCGGGAGACCTCGACTTCCTCCTTGGGCATGATCAACTTCTCAAGGAGATGCACAGCAATCCCGGATTCCGGCTCCGTCATTTTGCTGAGGCTCCCATCACATTTGTGCCGACATACAAATACGATCGCAAGTCGGACGAGTTTGATACCTCTGAAAAACGACGGATACCAGCCTGGTGTGACCGTATCCTTTTCCGCTCTCGAGGCGACCACGTACTCTGCGACCGATATACGCGTTGGGAAGCCAATGTTTCAGACCATCGTCCGGTGTCGGGAGCCTTTACTGTTCAAGTTAAATCGGTGCACAGGGAGACCTGGACGATGGTCAGAGCTCAGGTGCAAGACGAGTGGCAGGACGTACAAGCACGGCTGTTGTGGGCCGCACAAGAGTTTTATACCACCAACGGGCTTCTGGTCTAGCTCCCAAGCTACATTGAACGCTTTCTTTTACATTCGAGGCTGAATCTGTATTCGCTATGCTCACGCCTCTTCTGTACCGTGTCCCTCTCGGCAGCTCTCCTCTATTAGTCATTATTTCACGGACCAGTTTGGCGTTTAATGGTTTCTTGACCGTCCCACGTATAGATACATTTGCACCGCATGTATGATTTGACAACGATTATCTGCCTCGGGCAGGCTACCTATGCTGTTTGGGACGCATGTGACAATTCGCAAATGGTCATCAAGCTGCATGTTACAAGTCCCGCCGGTTACACAATATTTTAGACACTCGGGTCTCACCACGCTTCGCTGTATTCTTGGTTTTACGCCTCCACCAACGCTTTTGTCGACTGACCAACTCACCTGAAACTAGATGTCGCCCCCGGAGTAGCCGTGACAGTGCTATCACTTGTAAGCAAACTTTGGTGCCCCAATTATTTCTTTACATAGTTTTTCTTCTGCAGGTGCTCACATGCATATGCAGCGATGCTATTTTGCTCCGATTCGCCTAATATACCGCCCTATTGCTCTGCACCGCCTTAATCTGGGTCGTCGCACTTTCGCTAGCTCACATACTACACCGAGGAAAACTATAGCTAACCTCAAAAATATGAAGAGCGGCTCCAGCGCGCCCGAACCGCTTGCGCTCCCAAAGGAATCTAACCCGCTTTTACGCGTACTCAGTACATTACTCAATGGCGCGGAGGGATCGATGCGACCTCCCCCGGGAGACCTTAGCTGCTGGAGCCTCAAGGACTACTCTCGGAGTATTGATAAACTTGTGACCATTATCCCGCCAGAGAGAGCTATCAAAACCCTCAAATCTATCGTCTTATCCCCACTTGTCTCAAGCCAACTTCGGCCTCGAATACTCGCTAGCGCTTCACACTCCTTCCTGCGTCAAAGAAAATTCGCCGGAGCTTTAGCCGCGTACAAGCTGCTTGTCTCGCAGCGTTTTGCCCCCCCAATTTCGCTTACAGCCGCGATATATCGTGCAGCAAGTGCGCGGCGCGATGGTCCTGCCCCAATGACCTGGACAGACTTGCCTCTTTTGTCACTCGGTCCTCTGGATGTCCGTTCACTCGCACTGTTGCTCGCCACATTGGAAAGGTCTCGCAAACCTGAAATCATGGAGAACGTGGTTCAAGATTACGCAGCTCAAATTTCTCCATCCTGTCTGGTAGATGCATCTGTGGTCGCTTCGATGATTCGGGGCTATCATGCCGCGAGGCAGCTCGACGGATGCTACGCTTGGTTCTACCGTTTTCGAAATGACCTGCCCACCAAAGACAAGTTTATTCCTGCTACACCTTACGTGTGTCTCATGACAGCATCCCGAAAGCTTGATCCAACTAATACGAAAGCTCTTTATCGGATCGTCAACATGATGCGGAAGGATGGTATCCCATTAATAACTTCCGCATACAACGAGATCATAGCATCCGAGCTTCAAAATCGTAATTTCAAGCGCGCCTTTTCTTTGTTTTCCGTCTTCCAATGCAACCCGGCTACTATCTCTCCGGATACACACACGTTCTCCCTAATGTTTGACGCGCTCTGGAAAAACGCAACCGGGCCCGGGTACGATTCACCCTTGGACCCAGAGGACCTCTTGTCCCAGGTCATCGATGCCTCCGAACCAAAGAAGATAACCCTTTCGGTGTTCCATGTGAACACTGCTCTGCGGTACTTTGTGTGTGTTGGGGATTTTCGGTCGGCGATCGTCATGGTGGATGCGGCGCTTTCCGCTCGTGTATCGCCGAATGCGTTGACGATCAGGTGGACATTGGAGGAAATGTTGAAAAGGTGCCAAAGGGCATTCGATCCATCGGCTAGCATCGAGCTGGAGAACTGGGCCAATTTGCTTCTGGGCGGTCTTACGCGGGATCATTTTGCGTACACAGCTCACCTCCTGGACGTTGTCCGATCCACCCGAATAAACGACAAGTCGTATAAGCTCACTCGATCCGCTCAAGACGCGCTCCAATTAGTTCGCAATGTCTTAGTTTCGAGTCGACCTTTGGCGACTTTCGCGTCTAGGGAAGAACTGAAAGAAACTCCAGTCTTGGCGATGATTCGTGATGTGTTGGACGTGTGCGCTGATCCCGTACATGGGCACCCCTAGCTCGAACACTGTGAGCCTTCGCTTTTCTGATTCGCTTTCTGGTGAAAGTAATAACTTCCAGCTCGCTACCCGGGTCAATGCTATACAACTCCCCTCCGTAATCATTGAATAAGATAACGCTCTAGTATCGCGATGAAATGAACCAGGTGTAGATGTATTGAGTGGTCACTGAGAAGCAAACGAATATACACAAAAAAGCAACCAGAATTAGTACATTAGCTCTACGTCTCCCTCTGCAACGCCGTCCATATCATAGTAGCTCTTGCGCCCTGCCGAGGCGCGAGGGTCCTCTCGCACGTCAGGGAGAGGTAGTGGCCTTCCTGGCGGCGCAGGTCGTCCGCCAGACTCCAACGCCATGTCAAGCCCAGGGACGTGGGCGGGTCGGGGTGGAAGCCCAGCGAGCATAGCATCCGGGGGAACGAATTCGCCCACTCGATCGCTGAGACGAGGACCATTACCGCGCATTGGGGAACGTGGCCGCCCGTACGGCTGGGGTGGACCGTAGGGTGCGTAGTAGGGATCAAACGGAGGAGGATGGCCCCTATATCCTGGAGGGGACGGTGGTCGGTAGCCACCGTATCCTGGGGGCCCTCCCATAGGGTATATCGAGTGACGAGGATCTGGATATGGCATCCGGGGTGGGGGGGGGGCCCTTGGATCAGGCCCGGCGGGTAGTTTTGGAATCTGGATGTGGTGAGGATCCAAGGCGAAATTGTTGAAGAATGGAATCTGTGATGTCAGGCGGTTAGTACATCGCTAGTAGCAAGCTGCGCTGTCAGGTACCGTATCTAGCTCTTGTGTGAGCTCTGAGTGTTTGTTGGCAATGTGCTTCTCAACAAACGATGTCGCCTTGAATAATTTGGAGCAAGTCTTGCATCTAAATTTGCCCTCGTCCTCCTGTTTAATATGTGGCTCGACGCAGCGCGCTAGTTCACTAGAAAAATACTTAGTCTCGCGAAGTGCCGCATGTTTACTTCTGACTCACTCGTCATAATTTTTGGCGCCGTACTCAGCCGGGTCTACGGAACTAGGCTCTGCTAGCACGGCAATTTTGTGATCAAGCCATTCTAACCATCGCTCGTCTGCGGGGGTTTGTCAATGAGTCGAATCTAATCAACTTCTCGACTCGAGTTCGTACCACTTAAGGGGTCGGAGGCAGGGACGATCGAGTTAGGGCGAGAATGTTTGAGGCATCGGCGTTGAAGCTCTTCGGGGAAATCGGCGCGAGCAGCGCAATAGTAACAGCAGTTGAAAACAGTACGCAGATACCCGAGGTATAGGTCAAGCTGTATGCTCAGCTGGAGAAAATATAAGTCGTTTGTTGTCATGACAAGGAAAAAAGCAGACGCACGCTCTTCGCAGCAAAATTCGGCCCGTCCGTTCCACCCTCCTTTTCCTCCAGTTCCGCCACCAATTTCTCGTATCGACGTTCAACATGCTCACACCCGCTGCCAAGGGAAGACTCGTCAGTCTCACCGTTCACGGACTCGGTTACATCTTGGACACGATTCAAGGCACGGGATTCCTCCTCATATTGGCGGGCAAGTTGTTTTGCTCGAGCGAGATCTTTAGTCAAACGCTGGGGGTGACAAGCAGCGGAAGGCGTGATACGAGCCCGACCAGTGAACGGTCGAACAATGCGAGTAGTATGCAGCTTGAAGTTATCAATCTAAAATGCCAGAGTGAGCCAAGCCCAAGTATAGAAGGACCGAGCTTACTTTGAGCTCTGAGAGTGTGTTCATCACTTGGTCCATATCTGCATCATCTGCAAACCTGATCCATGCTGCCCGATAAAAGTTCTTTTTGAAAGTTGGTTCGCCAAATGTAACATACACGAAACCCGGGATAGTTGACAGCGCCTGACCGGATGGAGGGTAAGCAAAAAAAACGATGACCAACGTCATGCAGCACTGACCTGCTCCAGCTTCACACGCCCAATATCCGGTGGCAGCGTCCTCACCATCACCTGATTTCCCTCGGTCTCCATGCTACATTCCTCGTCACGGCCACCTTGCGGACCTTCCTTGGGCTTGCCATTCCCATTAGGTTCGGCGGCCTGCTTTGGATTGCCCTCATCTTCGTTTTCGTTGTCAAAGTCCAGCTCGTGCTCGTTGGCTGGATCATTGCCGGCCTCGGCGTGAGGGGAGGCCGCTGGCTTGGGTTCCGTGGTTGCGAGAGCTGCAGGCTCTTCGACTACCGGATCATATTTCCCTTCCTCCAGCTCTTGTAGAAAGCGAGCGGCCCGGCCTTTACGACCCTCAACTTTGATGCGATCACGCAAAGCTATGTACTCCGGGGCAGGGTCGTAACGTTCAATAAACCAAACTTGCCCTTTGTGTGCGTTGAACAAGAGATTGTTCTAACATACATGTGAGTAAAAGATGATATGCGTTGAGATTGTCACCTCACCTGCTTGAGTAACATTTTGCGCTTGTAAGCATCGAAATGGGCTCGCATAGGATCAGGAGGCTTGGGCTCCCCGTCCTTCGTGGATTCGCCGATTTCGCGCTTCACTTTATCGTCATCATGGGCAACCTCAGGGTATGTGTAACGGTACCACTCGCAGAAAGTGCGAAAAGACACTGGAATATCGACACTATACGGATCAAGAGGAGCACGATTTCGTGGAGGGGACCTATGACGCCGGGGTGGCTCGCCATAATAACCTATACTCAAACATGAGACTGGGGCAACAATACACGAGTTTCGGCATACCCTGGTCATCGAACCGGGGACGAGGGTCATATCGTTCCCTCTCGGTGGAAGGTGATATAGAACGTCGTCGCTTCAAGCGCACTAAAAGTTGACAACCTTAACAGAGTTCTGAGACATTGACGATCCACTCACTGTCATCCGTACCAGGGCTGCGACTACGCGCCCGTCCTTGGCCTCGACGGTACTCCCACTCATTGCGGCGGCGTTCGTATTCGCTCCATTCTCTATCTCGACCCCAACTGTCGCGGTCGCGATCAAAGTCACGGTCCCGGGCAGCCCAACTATCGCCTGGGGGGAAGAAATTGCCGTCTGAGCCCGGAGGGTACTTCATTGGTGGATTGTTATCAACAGGCGAACGTGAACCAGGAGCGGCACTAGGCGGGACATAGCCGGGAGGTGGCCAAGAGGACATCGTCAAACTCTAGCGGTCGAACTTGTGCCTTTATATCAACTGTTAGACGCAGCAGAGGGAAATTTGAGAAGAAAGATAACATCGACTTCATGATCAGAGCGAGGTAGTGACACGTTGAGCGCAAAGAAACAGACCTCGGAGACACGACCGTTTTTGATTTGCCGGTGGTGGTCGTGAGTGAGCAACAGACAAGGCTCGGCCTGCCCTGAACTACCGGACGCACAGACCACCGAAGCAAAACTCAATT